>PVLC010009132.1:0-29628 GCA_004027655.1 Graphiurus murinus | reverse complement strand
CACCACGCCCGGCTCTATTTATGTATTTTTAAAAGATCACTTTGAATTCATGTTTTTGAATCTAGAAAGTACATGAAGTTTTGGGTTTATAAATACAATGGCAAATACTTGAAACTCTTAGTGTAGACATCTCTAAGAGAATATGGCTGTTCTTCCAGAATACAGCTCTGCGATTGTGTGATAAAAATTCTTTATGGAATTGTTCAATTTTTGTTTGTTTGTTTTTGTGGTGTGGGGATTGAACCCAGGGGTATTATACCTTTGAACTAGACCCCCATCCCTATTTTATTTTTTATTTTGAAACAGGGTTTCACTAAGTTGCAGAGGGCCTTGCTAAGTTGCTGAGGCTGGCGGCAAACCTACCATCCTCTTATCTCAGCCTCTCAAGTGCTAGGATTATAGATTTGTACCACCATATGGGACTTGGAATTTTTTTTTTATATAGTTTTGCTTGAAACTATGTCTTGCAGAAGGATAGAAGAGCAAGCAGGGCTATGGCTATAGCTAGCATGAACATGTAATTTATCATCCAAACTGGGACATATTTGAGCACAAAATGGGTGGTATCATTTTCAGACAACTGGCCTAAGTTGGGACTGCCCTGGGCAAGTGGGAATTAGGGTCATCCTAACCACAGCTGAATTTTAGTAAGCTATTTCACTTACATTAATATTGATATATCAAATAACATTGTCTATATTACATGTAAAATTATATTAAATTATATATTAAATACAACTATTATGAGTATTAATAGTCACATGTTCACCTGCTTGCATGTTACCCCTCAGGTCTGGAACATGTTGTTATGTGGCACAGAAGTGACTTGCACAAGCATGGAGACTCTTGTGCAGGAATAAACTATGAAGTTAAAACCGGGCCGATCACATAGCATCTGTGTCACAGTGTGGCTCCCTTCTTCTGTTGATAACAAGCACATTTATGTGAGGTGCTAACTGGAGGGCTGTTCTCTAACCTGAGGGTTTGAGAAGGTTAGAGTCATGCTTTTAAAATGCCAGATGTCTCCCTAACCCAATTTCAGTCGTGTGGGGTGTGGCACTGTGTAGTAGGAGTAGGGACAAATGTGCCCTAGGCTGTACTGTTCATGGGTTTAGCCAGGGAGTTAGATCCACCCATTTGCTACTTAAAATACCGAAGGGCTTAGGAGTTGGTAATTATGACAGTTGACCCTCCAGTTGACAACCACAGCTATGAAGGGTTACCAAGGTGACTTCTCGCATGAAGCATAGGTGCTAAAGTCTACGGGTGAGGCCTCGCTTGTCAGAATTAACCCTTGGGAAGTCTTTGGAGTGGCACCATGGACAAGAGTTTCTTTCAGTACAGCAAGCCAGATATATTTGCTTTTACTGCCAGTGTTGGAATATTACTGTCTTTAGTTGAGATGTAGGTGAAGCATTGATATCAATTCAGGAGCCATGTGATACCACAAGAACATATGTATATCTTTGCATAGTACCTAGTGAGGCTAGATGCTCTCAGGCTGAGAACCACTTGCAGGAACTGGCTGCTCTCACTTGCTGGAGGGCCTGTGTTTGCTGGGTGACATGGTGGGTGGGGTCTCCTGGGCAGTATTTCTCTCCCTATCTTTCTTCATAGTCTACAGTTGAATTTAAAATTTTGAGTGTAGGTCGCAACTGTTCTGTTTAATTGGGTTTATGTGACTATGGAGGTTGAGTGGCAGTATCCAAATACTCTTCCATCTGCTTTTTAATGACTAATTGAAGATGTATTCTAGTTTTTTACAACAACATAGGAAGTTTCTTTTTCTTTTTGTGGTGCTGAGGATTGAACCCAGAGGCATTCTATTTCTGAACCCCAGCCTTATTTAATTTTGAAATAGAGTCTCACTAAGTTATTACAGAGGATCTCAGATTTGAGGTCAGAGAACAGTAACTTAGTGAAACCTTTTTTCAAAATAAAAAAAATTAAGAAGGGCTGGAGGTGTAGCTTAGAGGTAGAATGCCTCTGGCTCCAATCCCTAGTTACCCCCCCCATCATTGAAAGTTTCTATGCCTGGCACTTATTATGAATAGGATTGAATCAAAAGAGAAATTATTTTTCATATTCAAAACATTATATTTCCAAAACTAAATTGTTTGCTTATGAGTCATTTAATACTTTTTCAAATGTTATATTTTATGATAATTAAATTTCATTACAACTAATTATACTAGTGCATTAAACTTTCGAGTTGATCATGACTTAAAGTTTTCTTTACAGATGTTCCTTGTATCTTTAGTGGTGACCAGATTGGGATGTTAGATCCTCACCAGACACTTTTTGGCCCCCATGAATCCGGCCAGTGTTGGAATCTCAAAGATGACAGCAAGGAAATCACTGAGCTTTCGGACCAATTTGCACCTTTTGTTGGCATTTTTGGGAGCACCACGGAGACATTTGTAGATGGCAGTTTTCCAGGGACATTCTTCCGTTTTCCTCTTCGCCTGCAGCCTTCTCAGCTTAGTAGCAACCTCTACAATAGGCAGAAGGTTCTGGAGTTGTTTGAGTCTTTCAGGGCGGATGCAGACACAGTGCTCCTCTTCCTGAAGAGTGTGCAGGATGTCTCTTTACATGTCCGAGAGGCTGACGGGACCGAGAAGCTGGTGTTTAGAGTGACTGCCAGTGAGAATAAGGCCCAGAAACACGAACGGCCAACTTCTATCAAGACTCTGGGAACCGCTATAAGTGACTATTGTAAAAAGATTCCAAGTGCTAGCGTCACCTGTGTAACGTATCATATAAATATAGTTTTAGAAGACGAGAATACTAAAGATGCACAAAAGACATCTTGGTTGGTGTGTAATAGTGTGGGTGGGCGAGGGATTAATAGTCAGTTGGACTCTTTAGCTGATGAGTTGAAATTTGTCCCAATCATTGGAATAGCCATGCCTTTATCCGGCAGAGATGACGAAGGCAAAGGAGCAATGTCTGACTTCTCAGGAAAAGCGTTTTGTTTTCTTCCTTTACCTCCTGGCGAGGAGAGCAGAACAGGGCTCCCGGTTCACATCAGCGGCTTCTTTGGCCTGACTGACAACCGCAGGAGTATAAAATGGCGAGAGCTGGACCAGTGGAGAGACCCGGCAGCCCTGTGGAATGAGTTTCTCATCATGAATGTTGTTCCTAAAGCTTATGCCACCCTGATCTTAGATTCGATAAAGCGTCTGGAGACAGATAAGAGCTCCGACTTGCCCTTGTCAGTAGATGTCATCTACAAGCTTTGGCCTGAAGCCAGCAAAGTCAGGGTGCACTGGCAGCCAGTGCTGGGGCCTCTGTTCAGTGAACTGTTCCAGAATGCTGTGATTTACTCCATTAGCAATGACTGGATCACGTTGGAGCAGGCACACTTCTCAGAACTGGATGAAGGTTTGGAATACACAAAATCTGTGCTCAGCTACCTCCAGAGCTCAGGGAAGAAGATTGCCAAGGTTCCTGGCAATCTTGCCGCTGCCATTCAGCTCAGTGCTGTCACCGCCTCAAGCTCAACACCCGTGAGGAAGGTGACACCCACATGGGTGCGGCAGGTGCTGAGGAAGTGCCCACACCAGGGCAGTGCTGAAGAAAAACTTCACCTTCTGGAATTCGTGCTTTCTGACCAGGCCTATGGCGAGCTGCTCGGGCTGGAGCTGCTACCTTTGCAGAACGGGAAGTTTGTCTCCTTCTCCTCATCCGTGGCAGATCAAGATGTCATTTATATTACCTCAGAAGAGTATCCAAGGTAGGTGTCTCAGATGCTGGTTTACTCTTCGGGCTCCTGACCCTTACTCACTTTTAGAGTCCTTTATTGCAAAACTTTTAAATTTTTGTGTATATGTTAGATGGGGTCTAATGCCTTGTTACATTTCCTGAGCAAAGAGTCTATAGGGCCTGTTTGGATTCCCTTTCTGTACCAGGCATCATGCATTACCAGCTATCTAAGTACATTTTACAAATCGGGAGACTTTGTTAAGTATTAAGGGATAGATTTTATGTTTTAAAACAAAAAGGCATTCCAGTGCTTGTCAATTTAAAAAATTACCCAAAGGCTGGCATGATGGTGGGCACCTGTAGTCTCAGCTACTTAGAAGACTGATCAGGAAGGATTGCTTGAGCCCAGGAGTTCAAAGCCAGCCTGGACCACACAGTCAGACCTTCCAATTATAAAAACAAAGTTATCCAAGTCTTCCCCCCCCCCCTTGAAGATTCCATAACACAACACTGAAAACAATGTAAAGTGCTAGTAATAACTGCGTGTGGTGGCGCACACCTGTAATCTCAATACTTGGGAGGCTGAACAGGAGGATCACAGGTTCAAGACCAGCCTTAGTAATTTAGTGAGACTTTTAGCAACCTAGTTGAGACCCTGTTTCAAAACAAAAATAAAAAAAAATAATAAAAAGGACTGGGGGCTTAGTTTGGAGGTACTATGCCCCTGCATTCAATTCTCACCGTCCCCCCCCCCAAAAAAAATTACTAGTAGTAGTTAGGTCACATTACTCACTAGTGAGCTATTTTGATGAAATTTAAATTAAAATGGTGCATTGGAGCCGGGCGTGGTGGCGCACGCTTGTAATCCCAGCATTCCGGAGGCTGAGACCAGAGGATCTGGGTTCGCGGCCAGCCTCAGCTACCTAGTGAGGCACTCTGCAACTTGGTGAGACTCGGTTTCAAAATAAAGAATAAAAAATAGGGCTGGGGGGTGTAGCTCGGAGGTAGAATGCCCCTGAGTTCAATCCCCAGTACCGCAAAAAAGAAAAAAAATGGTGCATTGGGTCAGTTTATAACTGAGGATGTGTACTGACATTTCAGGAAATAAAACTAATTTTCTACATGTTTAGAATATTTATATGGTGTACAGTGCCCTCGTATTTTAAAGCAATGCATAGGTAATAATTGATCAACAGGTACCAAAATTTGATTTGATTATAATTTATAGAAAATAAAATGGTAGGATTAACTGACTTGAAACTATATGGTAGAATTTTTATGTTAGAATTATTGGAAGGTTATAATTGCTGTATGCCTTTCCTTTCTAGGTCCCTTTTCCCAGGTCTTGAAGGAAGATTTATTTTGGATAACTTGAAACCTCACCTTCTAGCTGCTTTAAAGGAAGCCGCCCAAACCCGAGGTATTATAGTTGTTTAGTTTTTTACAAATTTTCTATAAATATTTTACCAATTTAGACTTGTAAATCAACAATTTCATATGGTTCAACCTATTTATAGAATAATTTATAATAGAATTGTTATTTGGAGATATTTCAGGAGCCATTCTAGCATTAAAAGAAGCCAGAGGTGGTAGTGTGTTAAGAACCTCTCCTGGGATGGTCTTCTGGTGGATGTTTATAGAGACCTGTCTACATATGTACAGGGCTTCCCATTTCTCCCAGTGCTTTCCATTTCTCTTCTCATTCAGCATCCCATCCTCACACCTTGCAGTCTGTGTGGTAAGGAGGACAGCGATTGTTAAATTTGACAGATGAGGGGAGAAAGGTTATGTTCAAAGTCATCATCTTAGTACCTAGAGATCAGGTCTTAAATCTCTTCCTCTGTTGCTGGGCTTTTTGTGGCTATGCTGGGCTTGTAAGCTTAAACATGATCAGTTTCCTAGAAATGCAGACTGATAAATCAAACTCTATGCAGTGTCAGGAAAGGGGGTGGGTAGGTTACGGGGTTAGGAAAGCCATGGATGTCCTTTAATGAGAATTATTTTTAGGAAAAGAGCAATTTGGGAAGAAAATCACCATTGTCCCAACTTTCATACTGTCTCTCACCTTGTGCAGGCATGCTTTCTGTTATAAGACTGTCCCCTGAGCATCTAAGTTAGGTACTGGCTTGAAGACTTGTGGATTGGTCACACTGGTGAATCCTAGAGGGCACAGCTTTGTGATGTGTCTTAAATAGCATGTGCTGTTTTGATCCAAGGAAAAGTTGCTTATGTTTACACATCTTTATTCATTAAATATATGTGAAAAGAATTGGAATAGGGGAGGCAGGTTAGGTTGGAGTTAAAATGGGTCTACAAGAAAATAAGTATGTAAATATTGCTTACCACCAAAGATGAGTGACTGTGAGAAAGTCTAAACATGGATTCCTCCTGCCCTGCCATTCTTCGCTCCAATGTTTTGGAACTTCCTTCTTTTATTTCATCCTCTCTTCCTCTTCTCCCTCCCTTCCATTATATTCTTTTAAACTTTGCACTTTCTTTTTTTTTTTTTTTTTTTTGTGGTACTGGGGATTGAACTCAGGGGCATTCTACCTCTGAGCTACACCCCCAGCCCTATTTTTTATTCTTTATTTTGAAACTGAGTCTCACTAAGTTGTAGAGTGCCTCACTAGGTAGCTGAGGCTGGCTGTGAACCTGGATCCTCTGGTCTCAGCCTCCCGAATGCTGGAATTACAAGCGTGCGCCACCACCTCCGGCTAAACTTTGCACTTTCTTGTATATACTTCACACACAGAGAAAATGGCGCCAGTATCCTATTTGTCTGTCTGTTTGTTTGTTTGTTTGCTTGTTTTTGGTACTGGGGATTTAACCCAGGGGAATTCTACCTCTGAGTTACACCTCAATCCTATTTTATTTTTATTTCGAAACAGGATCTCCCTGAGTTGCTGAGTATTTTGCTAAATTGCTGAGATTGGCCTTGAATCTGTATCCTTCTATCTTAGCCTCCTAAGTACTGAGATTATAAGTGCATATCCCCACGCCGGGCTATCTTATTTATGTATTTTTAAATTTTTATGTGTATATGTTAGATGTGGTCTACTACCTTGTTACATTTACTGAGAAAGAGTCTATATGGCCTGTTTGGATTCCCTATCTGTACCAGGCATCATGCTAAATAAAATCAGTGCAGAGATAAATGAAATTGAAGATGCTCCCAGTTGGAGGAGTGAGAATGCAATGGGAATCAACACTGTCATCTAGTGTGATGGGTACTTTATTTTTTTTAATTGGTACATTGTAATCATACATCATTGATGAAGTTAGGATGATAGAGTCATACATGCATACAGTACTCTTTGAGCCCTCCCCCAGTTCCCACCCTGTTCCATCCCCTACCCTCCTTCCCATACTCAGCACAGTGATTGACTTTGGTACATTTGTGTACGTACATTGTGTCTATTGAGGTGTTTCCCTCCTTCCCCCCATCTTCCTCAGTTAGGTCACCTTCTTTACTTGTCTAAGGTTTCTCTTCCTTTTTCTGGAGTCCCTCCTGTGTCCCATTTTCTCCTTAGCCTCCGCATCTTAGGGAGAACATCCAGCTTTTCACTTTTTGTGACTGACTAATCTCACTTAGCATAATGTTCTCCAGTTGCATCCATTTCCCTGCAAATGACATACTTTTGTTCTTCTTTATGGCTGAGTAAAATTCCATTGTGTACATATCCCATAGTTTTGTAATCCATTCATTTGTTGATGGACATCTCGGCTGGCTCCATAATTTGGCAATTGTGAATTGTGCAGCTATAAACATAGATATGTATGCATTACTCTGATAGTTTGGTTTCCATTCTTTTGGGTAGATACCCAGAAGTGGTATTGCTGGATCATATAGTAGGTTCATTCCCATTCCTCTAAGGATCCTCCATCCTGTTTTTCAAAGTGGTTGTGCTGGTTTGCAATCCCACCAACAATGTATTAGAGTTCTCACTTCTCCACACCTTCACCAGCATTTGTTGTTGTTTGTGTTTTTAATGATTGCCATTCTAATTTGGGTTAGATGAAATCTCAGGGTAGTTTTGATTTTTATCTCTGATTGCTAATGATGTAGAAGATTTTTTTCATACATTTATTTGCCATTTTTATTTCTTCTTTTGTGAAGTGTCTATTTAGTTCACTTGCCTATTTTTTGATTGGGTTGTTTGTTTTTTGGCGGTGAGTTTCTTGAGTTCTCTGTATATTCTAGTATTAGTCCTCTATTGGAGGAGTAGCTGGCAAAAATTTTCTCCCACTCTGTGGGCTCTCTGTTGAGGTTCTTGATAGTTTCCTTTGCTGCACAGAAGCTCTTCAGTTTAATGTGATTCCATGTATTGATCTTTCTTTGAGTTGCTTGTGCTTCTGGGGTTTTGTTGAGAAAGTTTTTACCTATGCCTATATGTTGAAGTGTTGGACCTATGCCCTCTTCAAGTAGCTGCAAGATCTCTGGTCTAATTTCCAGGTCTTTGATCCATCTTGAATTAACTTTTGTGCAGGGTGAGAAAGTGAGTTTATTTCCATTTTTCTGCATATGGATAACCAGTTTTGCTAACACCATTTGTTGAAGAGGCTTTTTTCCCAGTGTATGTTTTTGGCCTCTTTGTCAAAAAACAATTGGCTGTAAGTGTGTGAATTTGATTCTGAATCTTCTGCTCCATTGGTCTGTGTCTGCTTTTGTGCTAATACCATGCTATTTTTATTACTATGGCTCTGTAGTACAGTTTGAAGTCAGGTATTGTAATATCTGTGCATTTCATCAAATACTGAGGATAGAGCAGGCCTATGGAGATGGGTGGCAGGCCAGGGAGAAGGTGTGTGTTCCTTTTTGCACATATGGTGGACACTGAGTTCTCTGTGTCTGGGAGGGGAGAGGGCATCTCCAGTGTTCCCTTAAACAAAAGTTTATCATAATTTATACTGTTTATTACAGAAGCAATGACATCTCATGTACACATATAGAAATCTGTAGAAAGTGGAGCGTTTTTAGGTGCCAGCTTCAGGTATGTAGACAGCAGGATTCCAAAGATCAGGGCAGCTGGGCGTGGTGGCGCACGCTTGTAATCCCAGCATTTGGGAGGCTGAAATCGGAGGATCTGGGTTCAAGGCCAGCCTCACCTACCTAGTGAGACACTCCGCAACTTAGTGAGATCCTGTTTCAAAATAAAGAATAAAAAATAGGCCTGGGGGTATAGCTTGGAGGTAGAATGCCCCTGAGTTCAATCCCCAGTACCACAAAAACACACACACACACACACACACACACACACACACACACAAAAAAAAAAAAAAAAAAAAAAAAAAAAAAAAAAAAAAAAAAAAAAAAAAACCCAAAAAAAACAAAAAACAAAGATCAGGGCACTAGGCTATGAAGATTTGCCAAACCAGTGCTCCCATAGCTATGTGTTGGGCAAGAGGCATGTATGAGCGAGAGTCTCTTTTTCCCTCCAATTACATCCTTAAACCTCACCCTAACTGAGGCCACCATCCTGTCTCTGAAGTGTGAAGGTAACTTCTAGAGTCTCCCCACATCTGTTCCCACCTCTCTAGTTTACTCAGCACTGCAGGGGTTATCTTTCTAAAGTAGCATTTTCTCATATTTTATAAAAAAAACTATTCAAAGGCTTCCTTTCTCCTTTTTCTTACATAAAAGCCAAATCCTTAACCTTTCCTATGAGGCTTCTTAATACCTAACTCCATTTTCTGGGTGTTACAAAGATGCCTGGGATGTGGAAACGCTATGCAAATGTTGGCTCTTACTCACCTTCTTTGTTTATTCATTCCTCCCCTGATCTCTCTCATATTTGGAGGACAGCCTGCCCTCCTCCCTCAGGTGTGGTGCCAGCCTCCTCCATCTCCACACTTGGTTCTCATCTTCCACGCAGCCCTGTGCTTCCAAGGCAACCTGTAGAGTCAGTTTCAGTTATTTGTATTCATCTATCTAATATTTGCCTTCTTACTAGATAAAGACAAGTTCTGGGACCATGTCCAGTTGTCCATTCCTGTATCTCTAGCACTCTGTCTGTCTGAATAACACCCGTCAGCTTCTAAGGTAATTAGAAGGATGTTAAGATCAGAAGATAGGGACCCATGGCCTCTCTCTTAGCTGTCACATTGAGCCCGAGGTACCCAAATGCACAAGTATCTCACTAAATTGCATCTGTCTGCTTGATCAAATAAATGATTTGCTTTAGGAAGATGAGGGTTAGTTGTTCACAGGACAATTCTTAGAAATTTGTAATTATTGGTGGTTACAAATAAGCAAACAGTGGAAATATTTGCTAACATCTCCCTTTCTTTTTGAACTCAAAATTAATTGTACATTTACTTTGCTTAGCTATTCAAAAACTTAAAAAAATTTATATTCGTTTCCTCAGTTTTTTCTAGAATCTATGAATATGATGATAGTTAGTGTAAAAGACCCACTGGCAAATGACTTTATGTGGATAATATGTAATTTATGCATAGGTATTATATGCTCCTTTCTTTCTGAACTAAGATTCCTGACCTTTCTGTAGTTTGGGCTTAGTCTGCATTGAACTATGTCTTTAAGTCTTAAATGTATTTCTGCTCTGTTGGAATTTTGTTTATGGCTTTTTTTTACATACTGATGTGTAAAGATTCCACAGACAGCATTGTCTTAATATACCTAATAATTTCCATAGCAGTCATGTGAAAATTGTGATGCTTCTGGCCTTTCTAAGAATAGATTTAATTATATTCTAGCGCAACAACTTCTCTGGGGATATTCAGGTAGGATAACTCACTGAATGCTGTGTCCATTTGAAACCTGATGTTTTTGTTCATTTGGTTTGTTGAATCCTGTGTTTTCATTTACCTAAGTAGTTAGAATTTTTTTTTGGTGGTAATAACTATTAAAGGAGAGAGGAAACTATTAATACAGGCATTTGTTGTTATACATATTACAATAAAACCATATTTAAGTGGCTTGGAGACATTTTGTTGCATAGAACATGTAGTCTCAAATGAAAGATTATGGGGAAATTCATATTTTAAAAAAGCTACTAATGAGAAAGTGTGACAGTGAATGCACCTCTGTTACACAGTACACACAAATATTCATGTGAAAAAGGAGTAGATTCTGAGACCTGTGACAAGAATTTAGAGGCCTCATGGTAAACCAGTGAACCATTGGATGTTGGTTGGTACCAAGGCAGTGACAGGAGGATCCTCTGTCTTGGGTGCACTGGACAGTCACCCATTTGTTCTTAAAATGCCTAGTTTGTAATTTTACTTACTTGGGGAAAAAAAAAAAGCTTTTGATTCAACTTATGATATTATTTCCCTCAGTTCATGTTTCACTCAGAAAGTTGCAAGATGCAAGATTTGCTTTATAGAAATTGTTTTTATGATAAATATTGTTCTTTGAAATAGACTATATGTATAAAATTAATTTAGACATCAAATAATTCTTTTGCTGATAATTTATATAAATATTAAATTTGGCTTTGAGCTTTTATTAAAAGTGCCTAATTATTCACAGCTACTATTACAGAATTTTCCTTAAAGCTTTAGCAATATATCTTATATTTTGAAAGTAAAATCTTGATAAAAGTAGGTTGAATAATTAACATCTGCCCTAGGGACTGTCCAGGCTGGGTTTGGTTCTCTAAAATTGCATCTCCCCTTCAAGACCAAGGCCAGAAGTGTTAGTGCTGATGTTTGGGGCATACATTTGGTTATTGGGTCTAATTTTGAACCCCTTTGGCCTGTTCCCTGTGAGAGAGGGCTGCTGCTGGATGGGGCTGCCTGCTGGGATCTTGGCCAGCAGGCACGCTGCCTTTCCCTTCTTTTTCTGTTTGATCTTTTCTTTTTTTCTACTTTCTTTTCCTTTTTTTTTTTCTTTGAGGATTTCACTGATCTAAAGGATAGCATTTAATTGGACTGCCATTATATCAAATTTGTATTTACAAAGAGATTTGAATCTGTCTACACAGTGGAACATTATTAGAACTCACCAGCCATCAAAGCTGCCACTGTCATTTTGTGTACCCAAAAAGTATAAAACTCACCTGTACTTGGAGCCTTGCATCAGCATTGAAGCCAGTTGAGTGGGACACTGGAGGAGTCTGGTCAAGTGTAGTAAACTCCAATTCATTAAAGCATTTAGCACTGCAGTTTTTTTGGTTAATTAAATATTTTAGGAAGACTGATATATCTATCCATGTTGGACTTCCCTTCAAGGTTAGCACTAAGCATAAGCATATAAACAAACATAAATAATTAAGAACAAAGTACAGTCTTTGAATAGCTTTTTCAAGTGATGTTATTGTTTTTAGCATATTAGGGATTCATTCATGTATAGGAAAGCAAAACCTGCTCCTAGAAGAGTTTCTTCCAAGTTAAATGATCCACCTGGTAATAGTTTAGATAAAACCTTTCCATCTCTAGGAATAGCATCAAAAGAGGTTAACTATAGTAACCTCTTTTGATGTTGCTAATTTTAAGGCCACAAAACCCAGAAGTTAATTATTAAAGTTTATAAAAGTTATTTGATTGATCCTATTAGAGATGTTTCAGTGGCTTTTTATCCCAGGACATCAGCAATTTTTTTTTTTTTTTTTGCGTTAACATTTATATTTTAGGGTTAAAAGCTAAATGTCTCTAACACAAAGTAGATAGAACCCACAACTTCAGATTGAATCAACTTAATATACTCAGAATTGCATCTTACTACATTTTCTCTCTCCTTTATTTTCATGTTTTTTTCAGTTGAGCATGACTGGTGTGTTAGTTGCATGCTATTTGTGGTGTGTGTGTGTGTATGTGTGTGTGTGTTTGTGTGTGTGTGTGTTGGCATTTTATTTACACATTACTATCAGGTAATTTTCCTGAAGGTAGGTACACGTTTTATAAATTGCCAAATTTTGTGCAAGGATATTGGCTAGGATTACCTACAGAATGCATGTCATGTGGTAGTTAACATAGAACATAAAATGGTGCATACTTAAATCTTTTTTGCTGAGTGTTCTAAGTTTCTAACTCTTTGTTTTATATCTTTAGTTTTATATTCTTGCTTTACTTAATGATTTGGATATTCCATTATAGTTAATTCAGTACCATTTAAAAAATATTGTTATAAAATTATATTTTAATGGGATTCATAGACCAAAGAAGCTACACTGATGAGATTGCTGACAAGATCTTGTAATTTTAAAAATATTGCTACTTGAATTCCCTAAATCAACTGGTGTAGAAACTGAACACATTTTGCATCTGTGTATTATCACCCTACCAAAGTTGCAAGTGTGCTCTTACTCAAACTTCTATGGAAGTAAGTTTGAAATATCTTATTATAACCTGACATAATTTACAAAAGTTCCAAGGGCCTCAAGTACATCCAGTTTTATGTTTTTCAAAGTTGCTCTTTTAAGAATCTAGAAAACACAGCTATGTGATTCTTAATGTTAGTCTACCTAAACCAGCCCCTTCTAACATGAATCCATAAGCATCCTACCCACCGGTGGTTTCCATGGCTAATGAGAATGTGCTCTTTGATTTCTGCTGCAGAGGGCGATGTGATTGTAATAGAACCAGTGTGGTGTCCCCTGCCATTCTTTGTTTTCTTCTGAGATAGGGTTTGAACAAATATTTTAAAGGTACAAATTACTATTAGAATATATTGTTTGAAATGGATGTTATAGGAATATCTTGGCATGATGGCGACATGATACCATATTGCTTGGCAGAAAAGAAAAGAAATGTAGAGGAAAGTAGTGCATTAGTGTCAAGAACTGCTTATTTTGCCCAGTAGAAGCGAGTACAGTGTACAAAGAAGCATATTCTGAATACATTATTTCAATTCATTTAACACAAATAAATCATTTTGGTTTCACTTTGAAAACATAAAGAAGCTAGAAGACATATAAACATAGGGAAAAAATTGAATGTTGGTTTCCACAGGATTAAATTTGAGATCCTTTTTATTTCCTTTATAAGGGCAAGGACATACCTTGTATGTATGTAATATTTTTTCATTTTGTTCCTACTTATATAAATAGTATAAATACTCTAAGATAAAAATGCACTTAGAAAATGTTAGTTTCTAGGCCAGTGGTTAAATCCCCCCACTTCAAAAAATCTTACTAGTCTCCTACTTTATAAATGTTCAGAAGTAAAGCTGTTCTAGTGGGAGACAATCCCTGCCTTTACAGCAATACCCCACTATTCTCTTTGCTTTTCTCTGAAGCGTTTTTTACAAAATCCCAGCTCTACGGAACATACTTTAATAAGTAATAAATAGTATTGGGAATTCCAGCTGTAGCTCCCCTCCATTTTGGGTATGTAATTAGAGCAGTCTTATACTGTGAGCCTCAGCCCCATTGTTTTTCCAGATGAGAGTTCTCAAGTTCTAGAAGAATTAAGCGATACTCATATCAAAAGCCTGCTTAGTGGCTGGAAGGGAGCTATGTGTGCCTTCTTGCAGCCTCATCTTCAGAGAGTGTTAGTCACTGAGGTGGAGATTCCAGCCTCTGTCCCTTCTCTCCATCTCATACAGCCACGTGGCTCCTGGAGACATGAAGTAACATAAAAAGGCACTCATACTGGGGATTCCATTTGCAGAACATAATAGGATAGTTTTAAAAACACATTTAATGTGTTTATTTTCTATTTATTTTCTTAAAATAAGTACTTTCTTTTCCATAGGTTATTATAAAAATATATATTTATGTATAGATTCTACATCAGTATTATTTAAGAATTATGTTAGTCCAGGAAGGCTGAATTTTCATATGTGCTTAAAATTCTTAAAACAGTCTAGTACTATTCATCTGAAATTAGAAGGCTCGTACAGTAATTTATGTGTACTTACGCATTTCTGTATGTGATTTACAGGAAGACCATGTACTCAGCTGCAGCTTCTAAATCCAGAGCGATTTGCACGCCTTATTAAGGAAGTAATGAATGCATTCTGGCCTGGCAGAGAGTTGGTCGTTCAGTGGTATCCACTCAGTGAAGACAAAAATCACCCATGTGTCTCATGGCTTAAGATGGTTTGGAAGAATCTCTACATCCATTTCTCAGAGGATTTGACTGTATTTGATGAGATGCCACTTATCCCCAGATCTACACTAGATGAAAGTCAGACATGCGTGGAACTCATTAGACTGAGGATTCCATCTTTAGTCATTTTAGATGATGAAGCTGAAGCACAGCTCCCAGAATTTTTGGCAGACATTGTACAAAAACTTGGTGGGATTGTCCTGAAAAAATTAGATGCCTGTATACAACATCCACTCATTAAGAAATATATTCATTCCCCATTACCAAGTGCTGTTCTGCAGATAATGGAGAAGATGCCATTGCAGAAGTTGTGTAATCAGATAGCTTCTCTACTTCCAACTCACAAAGATGCTCTGAGGAAGTTCTTGGCTAGTTTAACTGATAGCAGTGAAAAGGAGAAAAGAATAATTCAAGAATTGACGATCTTCAAACGAATTAACCACTCATCTGATCAGGGAATTTCCTCTTTTACAAAATTGAAAGGTTGTAAGGTCTTGCACCATACTGCTAAACTTCCGCAAGATCTACGACTTTCTATTCCAGTAATAGACAGTAGTGATGAAGCTACCATTCGCTTAGCAAACATGTTGAAAATAGAGAAATTAAAGACCACGAGCTGCTTAAAGCTTGTTTTAAAAGATATTGAAAATGCATTTTATTCCCAGGAGGAAGTAACACACCTTATGTTATGGATCCTTGAAAATTTGTCTTCTCTTAAAAATGAGAATCCCAATGTGCTTGATTGGCTAATGCCATTAAAATTCATTCAGATTTCACAGGAGAGAATGGTATCAGCCAGTGAACTCTTTGATCCTGATATAGAAATACTGAAAAATCTTTTTCACAATGAAGAAGAAACTTGTTTCCCACCCTCAGCTTTCACCTCATCAGATATTCTTCACTCTTTGAGACAAATTGGCTTAAAAAATGAAGCCAATCTCCAAGAAAAAGATATTTTGCAAGTGGCAAAAAAAATTGAAGCCTTACAAGTCAGTTCTTGTCCAGATCAGGACAGACTCCTGAAGAAAGCCAAAACACTCTTACTGGTTTTAAATAAGAACCACACACTCTTGCAGTCTTCTGAAGGAAAGATGACATTGAAGAAAATCAAATGGGTCCCAGCCTGCAAAGAAAGGCCTCCAAATTACCCAGGTTCCTTAGTCTGGAAAGGAGACCTCTGTAATCTGTGTGCACCACCAGACATGTGCGATGTGGCCCATGCAATTCTAGTGGGCTCATCTCTTCCCCTTGTCGAAAGCACTCATGTGAACTTGGAAAAAGCGCTGGGCATCTTCACAAAACCTAGCATCAGTGCTGTTTTAAAGCACTTTAAAATTGTGGTTGATTGGTACACTTCAAAAACCTTTAGTGATGAAGACTACTATCAATTCCAACACATTTTGCTTGAAATTTATGGATTCATGCATGATCATTTGAATGAAGGAAAAGATTCTTTTAGGGCTTTAAAATTTCCATGGGTTTGGACTGGCAAAAAATTCTGTCCTCTTGCCCAAGCTGTGATAAAACCAATCCATGATCTGGACCTTCAGCCTTATTTACATAATGTGCCTAAAACCATGGCAAAGTTTCACCAACTCTTTAAGGCCTGTGGTTCCATTGAGGAGTTGACATCAGATCATATTTCCATGGTCATCCAGAAGGTGTATCTCAAAAGTGACCAGGAGCTCAGTGAACAAGAAAGCAAACAAAATCTTCATCTTATGTTGAGTATCATCAGGTGGCTATATAGCAATCAGATCCCAGCAAGTCCCAATACACCAGTTCCTATACATCACAGCAAAAATCCTTTTAAACTCATCATGAAGCCAATTCACGAATGCTGTTACTGTGACATCAAGGTTGATGACCTCAATGACCTACTGGAAGATTCAGTAGAACCCATCATTCTGGTTCATGAGGATATACCCATGAAAACTGCAGAGTGGCTCCAAGTTCCATGCCTGAGTACAAGGCTGATCAATCCTGAAAACATGGGATTTGAGCAGTCAGGACAAAGAGAACCCCTTACAGTAAGAATCAAAAATATTCTGGAAGAGTACCCTTCTGTGTCAGATATTTTTAAAGAGTTACTTCAAAATGCTGATGATGCAGATGCCACAGAGTGTAGTTTCATGATTGATATGAGGAGAAATATGGATATAAGAGAGAATCTCCTAGACCCTGGGATGGCAGCCTGCCACGGGCCTGCTTTGTGGTCATTCAATAACTCTGAATTCTCAGATTCAGATTTTGTGAATATAACCAGATTAGGAGAATCTTTAAAAAGGGGAGAAGTTGACAAAGTTGGAAAGTTTGGTCTTGGGTTTAATTCTGTGTACCACATCACTGACATTCCCATCATTATGAGTCGGGAATTCATGATCATGTTCGATCCAAACATAAATCATATCAGCAAACACATTAAAGATAAATCAAATCCTGGGATCAAGATTAATTGGAGTAAACAACAGAAAAGACTTAGGAAGTTTCCTAATCAATTCAAACCCTTTATTGATGTATTTGGCTGTCAGTTACCTCTGATGGTAGAAGCACCTTATAGCTACCATGGAACTCTTTTCCGACTGTCCTTTAGAACACAACAGGAAGCCAAAGTGAGTGAAGTTAGTAGTACCTGCTACAATACAGCCGATATTTACTCTCTTGTGGATGAGTTTAGTCTCTGTGGTCACAGGCTCATCATTTTTACTCAGAGCGTTACCTCAATGTATTTAAAATACTTGAAGATTGAGGAAACCAATCCTAGCTTAGCACAAGATACAATAATAATTAAAAAAAAATCCTGCTCCTCCAAAGCCTTGAATGCGCCTGTTATAAGCGTTTTGAAAGAAGCTGCTAAGCTCATGAAGACTTGCAGCAGCAGTAGCAAAAAGCTGCCCACTGATGCACCAAGGTCGTCTTGCATCCTTCAGATCACGGTGGAAGAATTTCACCATGTGTTCAGAAGGATTGCTGACTTACAGTCACCGCTTTTCAGAGGTCCAGATGATGACCCAGCTGCTCTCTTCGAAATGGCCAAGTCTGGCCAATCAAAAAAGCCATCTGATGAGTTGCCCCAAAAAACAGTGGATTATACCACATGGCTCATCTGTACTTGTATGGATACTGGAGAAGCGCTCAAGTTTTCCCTGAATGAAAGTGGACGAAGACTGGGGCTGGTTCCTTGTGGGGCAGTGGGAATTCTGCTGTCTGAAACCCAGGACCAAAAGTGGACTGTGAAATCACACATTGGAGAGGTGTTTTGCTATTTACCTTTACGGATAAAAACAGGCTTGCCAGTTCACATCAATGGGTGCTTTGCTGTTACTTCAAATAGAAAAGAAATCTGGAAGACAGATACAAAGGGACGATGGAATACCACGTTCATGAGACACGTCATTGTGAAAGCTTACTTACAGGCACTCAGTGTCTTACGGGACCTTGCCACTGGCGGGGAGCTAGTGGATTATACCTACTACGCAGTATGGCCTGATCCTGATTTAGTGCATGATGACTTCTCAATAATTTGCCAAGGCTTTTATGAAGACGTAGCTCATGGGAAAGGAAAAGACTTGACCAGAGTCTTCTCTGATGGATCTACCTGGGTGTCCATGAAGAATGTGAGGTTTCTAGATGACTCTATACTTAAAAGAAAAGATGTTGGTCCAGCGGCCTTCAAAATATTTCTGAAATACCTCAAAAAGACTGGATCCAAAAACCTTTGTGCTGTTGAGCTTCCTTCTTCGGTAAAGGCAGGATTTGAAGAAGCTGGCTGCAAACAGATACTGCTTGAAAATACATTTTCTGAGAAGCAGTTTTTTTCAGAAGTGTTTTTTCCAAATATTCAAGAAATTGAAGCAGAACTTAGAGATCCTTTAATGAATTTTGTTCTAAATGAAAAAGTCGATGAGTTCTCAGGAATTCTTCGTGTTACTCCATGTATCCCTTGTTCCTTGGAGGGGCATCCTTTGGTTTTACCATCAAGACTGATCCACCCTGAAGGACGAGTTGCTAAATTATTTGAGACTAAAGATGGGCGGTTCCCTTATGGTTCTACTCAGGATTACCTCAATCCGATTATTTTGATTAAACTAGTTCAGTTAGGTATGGCAAAAGATGACATTTTATGGGATGACATGCTAGAACGTGCGGAGTCAGTAGCTGAAATTAATAAAAGGGATCATGTTGCTGCTTGTCTAAGAAGTAGTATCCTATTAAGTCTTATTGATGAGAAACTAAAAATAAGGGATCCTAGAGCAAAGGATTTTGCTGCAAAATATCAAACCATCCCCTTCCTTCCATTTTTAACAAAGCCAGCAGGTTTTTCTTTGGAATGGAAAGGTAACAGCTTTAAGCCTGAGACCATGTTTGCAGCAACAGACCTCTATACAGCTGAACATCAAGATATAGTTTGTCTTTTGCAGCCGATTCTAAATGAGAATTCCCACTCTTTCAGAGGTTGTGGTTCAGTGTCATTGGCTGTTAAAGAGTTTTTGGGATTACTAAAAAAGCCAACAGTTGATCTGGTTATAGACCAGTTGAAAGAAGTTGCAAAGTCAGTGGAGGATGGAGTTACATTGTACCAGGAGAACATCACCAACGCTTGCTACAAATACCTTCATGAAGCAATGATGCAGACCGAGTCCACTAAGGTACTGATTACAGAGAAGTTAAAGTCCTTCAGCTTCATCCTGGTGGAAAATGCCTATGTTGACTCAGAAAAAGTTTCTTTTCATTTGAATTTCGAAGCGGCTCCATACCTTTATCAGTTACCTAATAAATACAAAAATAATTTTCGTGAACTTTTTGAAAGTGTGGGTGTGAGGCAGTCATTTATGGTTGAAGATTTCGCCCTGGTGTTGGAATCTATTGATCAAGAAAGAGGAAGAAAACAAATAACAGAGGAGAATTTTCAGCTTTGCCGACGAATAATCAGTGAAGGAATATGGAGTCTTATTAGAGAAAAGAAACAAGAATTTTGTGAGAAAAATTATGGCAAAATATTACTGCCAGATACCAATCTTATGCTTCTCCCTGCTAAGTCATTATGCTACAATGATTGTCCCTGGATAAAAGTAAAGGATACCACTGTGAAATATTGCCACGCTGACATACCCCGGGAAGTAGCGGTAAAACTAGGAGCGATACCAAAGAGACATAAAGCCTTGGAAAGGTATGCATCCAACATCTGCTTTACAACGCTCGGCACAGAGTTTGGGCAGAAAGAAAAACTGACCAGCAGAATTAAGAGCATACTTAATGCCTATCCTTCAGAAAAGGAGATGTTGAAAGAGCTTCTTCAAAATGCTGACGATGCCAAGGCCACAGAGATCTGCTTTGTGTTCGATCCCAGACAACATCCAGTTGATAGGATATTTGATGATAAGTGGGCCCCATTGCAAGGGCCAGCACTCTGTGTGTATAATAACCAGCCTTTTACAGAAGATGATGTTAGAGGAATTCAGAACCTTGGGAAAGGCACCAAAGAAGGAAATCCTTGCAAAACTGGACAATACGGAATAGGGTTCAATTCTGTGTACCATATTACAGACTGCCCTTCTTTTATTTCTGGCAATGACATCCTTTGTATTTTTGATCCTCACGCCAGATACGCACCAGGAGCTACATCTGTTAGTCCTGGACGCATGTTTAGAGATTTGGATGCAGATTTTAGGACACAATTCTCAGATGTTCTTGATCTTTACTTGGGAACCCACTTTAAACTAGATAATTGCACAATGTTTAGATTTCCTCTTCGGAATGCAGAGATGGCAAAAGTTTCAGAAATTTCCTCAGTTCCATCATCAGATAGAATGGTACAGAATCTTTTGGACAAGTTACGCTCAGATGGAGCAGAACTCCTAATGTTTCTTAATCACATGGAGAAGATTTCCATTTGTGAAATAGATAAAACTACAGGGGCCCTAAATGTGCTGTATTCAGTAAAGGGTAAAATCACTGATGGAGACAGATTGAAAAGGAAACAGTTTCATGCATCTGTAATTGATAGTGTTACTAAAAAGAGGCAGCTTAAAGACATTCCAGTTCAGCAGATAACATATACTATGGATACTGAGGACTCTGAAGGAAATCTTACCACCTGGCTGATTTGTAATAGATCAGGTTTTTCAAGCATGGAGAAAGTATCTAAGAGTGTTATATCAGCACACAAGAACCAAGATATTACTCTCTTCCCACGAGGTGGAGTGGCTGCCTGTATCACTCACAACTACAAGAAACCCCACAGGGCCTTCTGTTTCCTGCCTCTCTCTCTGGAGACGGGGCTGCCATTTCATGTGAATGGTCACTTTGCCCTCGACTCGGCCAGAAGAAACCTATGGCGGGACGATAATGGAGTCGGTGTTCGTAGTGACTGGAACAACAGTTTAATGACAGCGTTAATAGCCCCTGCTTATGTTGAATTACTAATCCAGTTAAAAAAACGGTATTTCCCTGGTTCTGACCCCACATTATCAGTTTTGCAGAACACACCTATTCATGTTGTGAAGGACACTTTAAAGAAGTTTTTGTCATTTTTCCCAGTTAACCGCCTTGATCTTCAGCCAGATTTATACTGCCTAGTGAAAGCTCTTTATAGCTGCATTCATGAGGACATGAAACGCCTTTTACCTGTTGTCCGGGCTCCAAACATTGATGGTTCAGATTTGCACTCTGCAGTCATAATTACTTGGATTAATATGTCTTCTTCAAATAAAACCAGACCATTCTTTGATAATTTACTACAGGATGAATTACAACATCTTAAAAATGCAGACTATAATATCACAACGCGCAAAACAGTAGCAGAGAATGTCTATAGGTTGAAACACCTACTTTTAGAAATTGGTTTCAACTTGGTGTATAACTGTGATGAAACAGCTAACCTTTACCACTGCCTCATAGATGCTGATATCCCTGTGAGCTATGTAACTCCTGCTGATGTTAGGTCCTTTCTGATGACCTTCTCCTCTCCTGATACTAATTGCCACATTGGGAAGCTGCCTTGTCGTCTCCAGCAGACTAACCTAAAACTTTTTCACAGCTTAAAACTTTTAGTTGATTATTGTTTCAAGGATGCTGAAGAAAATGAGATTGAAGTTGAGGGACTGCCTCTTCTCATTACGCTGGACAGTGTTTTGCAAACTTTTGATGCAAAGCGATCCAAGTTTCTAACCACATACCATGAATTGATTCCATCTCGCAAAGACTTGTTTATGAATACATTATATTTGAAATACAGTAACATTTTACTGAACTGTAAAGTTGCAAAAGTGTTTGACATTTCCAGCTTTGCTGATTTGTTATCCTCTGTGCTGCCTAGAGAATATAAGACCAAAAATTGCACAAAGTGGAAAGACAATTTTGCAAGTGAATCTTGGCTTAAAAATGCATGGCATTTTATCAGTGAATCTGTAAGTGTGAAAGAAGACCAGGAAGAAGCAAATCCAACATTTGACGTTGTTGTTGATACCCTGAAAGACTGGGCATTGCTTCCAGGAACAAAGTTTACTGTTTCTGCCAACCACCTTGTGGTTCCCGAAGGAGACGTGTTGCTTCCTCTGAGCCTCATGCACATTGCAGTTTTCCCAAATGCCCAGAGTGATAAAGTGTTTCACGCTCTGATGAAATCTGGCTGCATTCAGCTTGCTTTGAACAAAATCTGCTCCAAAGACAGTGCATTTGTTCCTCTGCTCTCTTGTCACACTGCAAATATAGAGAGTCCCATGAGCATTTTGAAAGCTTTACATTACATGGTCCAGACTTCAACATTCAGAACTGAAAAGTTAGTAGAAAATGACTTTGAAGCACTTCTGATGTATTTCAACTGCAATTTGAGTCACTTGATGTCCCAAGACGACATCAAAATTTTGAAGTCACTTCCATGCTACAAATCCATCAGTGGCCGCTACATGAGCATTGCAAAATTTGGAACATGCTATGTACTTACCAAAAATATCCCTTCAGCAGAAGTGGAAAAATGGACACAATCATCATGTTCTGCATTTCTTGAAGAAAAAATGCACTTAAAAGAACTATATGAGGTGCTTGGTTGTGTGCCTGTAGATGACCTGGAGGTATATTTGAAACACCTCTTACCAAAAATTGAAAATCTCTCTTATGATGCAAAGTTAGAGCACTTGATCTATCTTAAGAATAGATTATCAAGTATTGATGAGTTGTCAGAGATTAAGGATCAACTTTTTGAAAAACTAGAAAGTTTATTGATTATCCATGATGCTAACAGTCGACTAAAACAAGCAAAACATTTCTATGATAGAACCGTGAGAGTTTTTGAAGTTATGCTTCCTGAGAAATTATTCATTCCTAAGGATTTCTTCAAGAAATTGGAGCAGCTTATAAAACCTAAAAATCAAGTCGCATTTATGACGTCCTGGGTGGAATTCCTAAGAAATATTGGACTAAAATACATACTTTCTCAGCAGCAGTTGCTACAGTTTGCTAAGGAAATCAGTGTGAGAGCTAATACAGAAAACTGGTCTAAAGAAACATTGCAAAATACAGTCGATATTCTTCTCCATCATATTTTCCAAGAACGAATGGACTTGTTATCTGGAAACTTTCTAAAAGAACTATCTTTAATACCATTCTTGTGTCCTGAGCGAGCCCCTGCCGAATACATTAGATTTCATCCTCAATACCAAGAGGTAAATGGGACACTCCCTCTTATAAAGTTTAATGGAGCTCAAGTAAATCCAAAATTCAAGCAGTGCGATGTGCTCCAGCTGTTGTGGACATCTTGCCCTATTCTTCCAGAGAAAGCCACACCCTTGAGTATCAGAGAGCAAGAAGGCAGTGACCTTGGTCCACAAGAACAGCTAGAACAAGTTTTAAACATGCTTAATGTTAATCTGGATCCCCCTCTTGATAAGGTCATTAATAACTGCAGAAACATATGCAACATAACAACTTTGGATGAAGAAATGGTAAAAACCAGAGCAAAGGTCTTAAGGAGCATATATGAATTTCTCAGTGCAGAAAAGAGGGAGTTCCGTTTTCAGCTGCGAGGGGTTGCATTTGTGATGGTAGAAGATGGTTGGAAACTTTTGAAGCCCGAGGAGGTAGTGATCAACCTGGAATATGAATCTGACTTTAAACCTTATTTGTACAAGCTACCCTTAGAACTTGGCACATTTCATCAGTTGTTCAAACATTTAGGTACTGAAGATATTATTTCAACTAAGCAATACGTTGAAGTGTTGAGCCGCATATACAAGAACTCGGAAGGAAAACAGTTGGATCCCAATGAGATGCGTACAGTTAAGAGGGTGGTTTCTGGTCTCTTTAAGAGTCTGCAGAATGATTCAGTCAAGGTGAGGGGTGATCTCGAGAATGTGCGAGACCTTGCACTCTACCTTCCAAGCCAGGATGGTAGGCTGGTAAAGTCTAGCATCTTAGTGTTTGATGATGCCCCACATTATAAAAGTAGGATCCAGGGGAATATCGGTGTGCAAATGTTGGTTGACCTTAGCCAGTGCTACTTGGGGAAGGACCATGGATTTCATACCAAGTTGATAATGCTCTTTCCTCAAAAACTGAGACCTCGTCTGTTGAGCAGTATACTCGAAGAACAGTTAGACGAAGAGACTCCGAAAGTCTGTCAGTTTGGGGCACTGTGTTCTCTGCAGGGAAGATTGCAGTTGCTCTTGTCCTCTGAACAGTTCATCACGGGACTGATTAGGATCATGAAGCACGAAAACGACAATGCTTTCCTGGCCAATGAAGAAAAGGCCATCAGACTCTGCAAAGCTTTGAGAGAAGGCTTGAAAGTGTCCTGTTTTGAAAAACTTCAAACAACACTAAGAGTGAAAGGCTTTAATCCCATTCCCCATAGCAGAAGCGAAACTTTTGCTTTTCTGAAGCGATTTGGCAATGCGGTCATCCTGCTTTATATCCAACATTCAGATAGTAAAGATATTAATTTCCTGCTAGCACTAGCAATGACACTGAAATCAGCAACTGACAATTTGATTTCTGACACTTCATATTTAATTGCTATGCTGGGATGCAATGATATTTACAGGATCAGTGAGAAACTTGACAGCTTAGGAGTAAAATACGACTCTTCAGAGCCATCAAAACTGGAACTTCCAATGCCTGGCACACCGATTCCTGCTGAAATTCATTATACTCTGCTTATGGACCCAATGAATGTTTTTTATCCAGGAGAGTATGTTGGGTACCTTGTGGATGCTGAAGGTGGTGATATCTATGGGTCCTACCAGCCAACGTACACCTACGCAATTATCGTGCAAGAAGTCGAAAGAGAAGATGCTGACAATTCTAGTTTTCTAGGAAAGATTTATCAGATCGATATTGGTTATAGTGAATATAAAATAGTTAGCTCACTTGATCTGTACAAATTTTCAAGACCTGATGAAAGCTCTCAGAACAGAGACAGTGCCCCTTCAACCCCGACCAGCCCCACAGAGTTCCTCGCTCCTGGCCTGCGAAGCATTCCTCCTCTCTTCTCTGGTCGAGAGAGCCACAAGACCTCGTCCTCAAAACATCATTCCCCCAAAAAGCTGAAGGTCAATTCCTTACCAGAAATCCTAAAAGAAGTGACATCTGTGGTGGAGCAAGCATGGAAGCTTCCAGAATCAGAACGAAAAAAGATTATCAGGCGGCTGTATTTGAAGTGGCATCCTGACAAAAACCCAGAGAACCATGACATTGCGAATGAAGTTTTTAAACACTTGCAGAATGAAATCAACAGATTAGAAAAACAGGCTTTTCTAGATCAAAATGCAGACAGAACCTCTAGGCGAACATTTTCAGCCTCAGCATCTCGATTCCAGTCAGATAAGTACTCGTTTCAAAGATTCTATACTTCATGGAATCAAGAAGCAACAAGCCATAAATCTGAAAGGCAGCAGCAAAATAAAGAAAAGTGCCCTTCTTCTGCTGGACAGACTTACTCTCAAAGGTTCTTTGTTCCCCCCACTTTCAAGTCAGTTGGCAACCCAGTTGAAGCCCGGAGATGGCTAAGGCAAGCCAGAGCCAATTTCTCAGCTGCCAGGAATGACCTTCATAAAAATGCCAATGAATGGGTGTGCTTTAAATGTTACCTCTCTACCAAGTTAGCTTTGATTGCTGCTGACTATGCCGTGCGAGGGAAGTCTGATAAAGATGTGAAGCCCACTGCACTCGCACAAAAAATAGAAGAATATAGTCAGCAACTCGAAGGACTGACAAATGATGTCCACACGTTGGAAGCTTACGGTGTAGACAGTTTGAAGACAAGATACCCTGATTTGCTGCCTTTCCCACAGATCCCAAATGATAGATTCACTTCTGAGGTTGCCATGAGGGTGATGGAATGTACCGCTTGTATCATAATAAAACTCGAAAATTTTATACAACAAAAAGTGTGAAAGCATTAAAAAAAAAAAAAAAAGAGCCAGATCTTGAATGTGTAGTAGCACAAATATGAATTGCCCTACTCCATTAAGCTTCATTGCCAGTTACTGAGGATTTGTGAAGCACATTGCAAATTGTTCTGGAAGAATTTTGGAATTGTTGTCAATTTGAATATTTTAATTGAGTCTAAAAGAAAATTATTTTGAAGGTGGAAGTGAACTACAAAATTGCTAGATATATTTGAATGACTGGGACGGCACATTACTGAATTGCACTTTATATAACCAAAGCTTAGCAGTTTGTTAAATAACAGTCTATGTCTCTGGTTAAAAGGGAGTTAATTTTATGTTTTTAAACATGGTATTTGTGAAATAGCTAATGAAACACTGGTCATATTGGTTTGAACATAGAAGGGCAATTAATTCTTTGAAGTTTATTATTTTTTTTAAATGGATACTCTTGAATGCATTATCAGCTGGATCTGATTATGAATTTGTTGTGATTTTACATCTGAAGTACTCAGTACATTTAAAAATGGTACAACATTTTAATCCTGAATATTACTTGATTAAGAGTATGGAGCTAGTACTTAGTGCACTGGGTGTACTTTACATCGTTAAGTTTTAAGTGTTTTTTTTGTTGTTGTTGTTATTGTTTGTTTTTTATACCTTATGTTTACAGGCTTCCTATTTCATAAAGATAACATATGGAAAATTCAAAATGGTGGCAGTTCTCATTACCAGATGTTAACATTCTTTCTGAAAACTGCTTACCAAATGACATTCACCACTGGCCAGAATATTTGCTTGTGTTTGCATGTATGTATTTCCACAGATGTCATAATTTATACAGTATGGCTGAACAGGATGCAATCTTTTGTTGTCTAAAGGTGCTGCAGTTTAAAAAAAAAATCTTTTTTGTCTTTCCATATGGCACTTAGTGGGATTTTTTTAAATTTTACTTTAAAGACATTAAAATTTGTTAAAATCATTGTGGCTATATCCAGTCATTTATAAAAGAGGAATTATTAGCTTCTACTTTCCCCATGAATGATTCAGAACTGACATTTAATTTTCACCATGTTCAGATGTCCTCCCATACTTACTGACTTTAACATATTTCTTTTGCAGGATGTCAAAGAGAGAAAAATAATAATTAGTTTATGTAAGTACACTGGCTGTAAATGATGCTCACTATAATATTTTATGCAATTAAGGGCTTACAGAACATATTAAAACATTTTTACTTTTATTGGTCATAAGGAATGTTTGCACCTCCACAATTGTGTTGCTTCTGGATGGAAATAATGTAATTATTTCTGCTATTATATTAAGTGCCACAATTTTAATAAAGCAAAATGTACATATGAAATCATTGAGACTGGTTTTCTTGAAAAATATTGGAAATCAAACTTAATTTCTTGTTGTTTTAAGTTATGTAGACAGTTTGAAAACAAGATACCCTGATTTGCTTCCTTTCCTACCAATCCCAAATGACGAGTTCACTTCTGAGGTTGCAATGAGGATGATGAAATGCACCGCTTGTATCATAATCAAACATCAAACTTGAATTTTTTTTTTTTTTTTTTGCGGTACTGGGGATTGAACTCAGGGGCGTTCTACCTTCGAGCTATACCCCCAGCCCTATTTTTTATTCTTTATTTTGAAACCGAGTCTCACTAAGTTACGGAGTGCCTCACTAGGTAGCTGAGGCAGGCTGCGAACCCGGATCCTCTGGTCTCAGCCTCCCGAATGCTGGGATTACAAGCGTGCGCCACCACACCCGGCTCAAACTTGAAAATTTTATATAACAAAAAAATGTGAAAGCATTTTAAAAAAAAAAAAGAGCCAGATCTTGAATGTGTAGTACCACAAATATGAATTGCCCTACTCCACAAAGCTTTATTGCCAGTTACCAAGGACTTGTGAAGCACATTGCATTTAATGTCTGTGTGCATTTATTTCATCTGTCTTTGCTTTCAGAGATATGACTTAAAGTAGTATTATTCATTCCTTTGAAGAAAAAGCCAAAACATCTCTGTGCACACTATAGGCGTCCTGTTAGGAGTTGGGGTATGGTGAGCATGTTCTATTCACAACCTTGCGTCATCTGTTAACTAACATTGTAATATCGGTCCCCTTATATTTTAAAGACAAATTAAGTTTTCTTTTAAAATGTTATGGGAGCCGGGCATGGTGGTGCACGCTTGTAATCCTAGCATTCGGGAGGCTGAGACAGGAGGATCTGGGTTCGCGGCCAGCCTCAGCTACCTAGTGAGGCACTCGGCAACTTAGTGAGACTCGGTTTCAAAATAAAGAATAAAAAATAGGGCTGGGGGTATAACTCGGAGGTAGATGCCCCGAGTTCAATCCGCAGCACCTCAAAAAAAAAAAAAAAAAAAAGTTATGGGTATGAAAAGTATCTTCTTTACAGTGGATAAGTGGTCCTGGAAGTTTCCTCACTTACCCTGAATACAGAACCTGTCCTCTAAGATGACAGAATTGAAGCCTGGTGCTACACACCCATAGTCCCAGTACCAGGGAGGCTGAGGCAGAAGGATCGCAGGTTTGAGGCTAGAGTGCAATAACTTAGGGAGACCCTATTTCAAAATAAGAAATAAGCCAGGCATAGTGGCACCTGTAATCCCAAGACTTGGGAGGCTGAGAGGAGGATCACAGCCTCAGCAACCTAGTGACACCCTGTTTCAAAAACAAAAAGCTAGGGATGTAGCTCAGAGATAGAATGCTCCTGGATTTAATTCTCAGTAACACACACACACACACAAATAGAAAAAAAAGCTGGGAATATAGTGTAGTGGTAGGGTGCTTCTGGATTCAATCCTCAGTAAAAGAGAAGAAAGAGAAAGAAAGGACTGGGAATGTGGCTCAGTAGTAGAGTGTCTCACCCCCCCCCCCCCAAAAAAAAAGGCTTCCAAAGCACAGTAAGTGGAATTTTAAATATGGAGAAAACTGCCAATCTGCCAATTTTAATAGAGGCAGACACAGTATAGCCAATTTAATGTGTTCATGTACACTAAGAATCAGTTGTAAGTGGACTGTGCTGTTAAACTTATGAAAGCAGCACTATAGATAAAGTGTTCACTTTGTCTCTTGATTCTGAAACTAGACAATGAATTTGACCTTGTGTTACAGTTATAAATCCTGTAACTAGAAAGCTGTGAGGCTGCTTTGGCTATGTGGGGATTCTTACGATAACAACTGGTTGTAACCAAACAAAAGCAAATCCTACCACTTTTGTGAAGGGGATGTTTACCAAAGTGGGTGAATAGTCTACACAGAGTGAACCTTTTTTCATAGGTTCGGTGTATCCTGCTTGATTTATATCATCTTACACAACCGACTGGTCCTGAATGCACTTTCTCAGCTGTGAGAACCTGGCTCTGTATGTTTGTACCTGTCGTGTGTGTGTGTGTGTGTGTGTGTGTGTGTGTGTGCGTTACTGGGAATTGAACTATATCCCCAGCCCTATTTTATTTATTTATTTATTTATTTATTTTTTGGTTTTTTTTTTTTT
>PVLC010009131.1:34438-55435 GCA_004027655.1 Graphiurus murinus | reverse complement strand
GGGGGGGGGGGGAGAGCATACTAAGGCACATGATGTACTTACATAATTATATCAGGATCACTCACTGAACTGAACTTGAGAGGGAGGGAGGGCGAGGGAGCGGGGTGGGAATTGGGGATAGGGTCAGATGAGAAATGTGTGCACATTTGTCTTTATCAATTTGTACCTAACAAAAATGTATAAATACAAAGCACGAATTATTACAATAAAAAAAAAATCATCCATATTGGCCATTTTCTCTTGGGATGAACTGATCTAAAAAATTTTCTCATGCAGCATTATTTATAAATCAAATGAATAAGTTGTCTAAACAAGGTTGGGATTAAGTAAAAATACATTGTAATTTAGAACAAATTAAAATGTATATTTAATCTCCACTTCCTGTCCTCTTTATTATTCATAGAGTTGCTAACGAATGCTATGAAAGGCAAGTTCTGTGGAGTTTTACTTAAAGAATGAAGCCTAATTACAGTATTTGTGTGTATTCTTGCTAATTCACAGACCCATTTTTCTTTTGAAATAATTCCTTTTTTATTAAATTCACAATATGTAGCTATATAACTAGTATTAATTACTTACCAGTATTTGTAATTTCCTTTTGGAACAGTTTTTTTTTTTTAATTGATGCATTGTAATCATTCATCTTTGTTAGGTACAAGCTGATAAAGGCATACATGCACACATTTTTCATTTAACCCTTCCCCAATTTCCACCCCACTTCCTTGCCCTCCCTCCTCCTCAAGTTCAGTTTAGTGATCAGCTTTGATATGTTCCTCAAAGTACATCATGTGCACTAGGGTATTCCCCCCTCCCCCATCAGCTTCCATTAAGTCAAATTCTTTGCTCACCTAAGGTTTCTCTTTCTTCAACTGGAGTCCCTTTAATATCCCATTTTCTTCCTAGCTTCCACATATTAGGGAGAGTATATGATTTTTTACTTTTTGTGACTGACTAATCTCACCTAACATAATGGAACTCAATAAATTCAGAGCTAAGAAAACAAATAACCCAATCAAAACACGGCAAATGATCTAAATAGACACTTCACAAAAGAAGAAATACAAACAGCCAATAAATGTGTGAGGAAATGTTCAACATCATTAGCACTCAGAGAGATGCAAATCAAAACTACCTTGAGATTTCACCTAACCCCAATCAGAATGGCAATCATCAAGAACACAAACAACATCAAATGCTAGCGAGGGTGTGGAGAAGTGGGAACCCTAATACACTGTTGGTGGGATTGCAAATTAGTGCAGCCACTTTGGAAAACAATATGGAAGATCCTCAGATGAATGGAAATGAACCTTACCATATGATCCAGCAATACTACTTCTGGGTATCTACCCAAAAGAATGGAAACCAAACTATCAGACCAATGCATATGTATCTATATTTATAGCTGCACAATTTACAATTGCCAAACTATGGAACCAGCCAAGATGTCTTTCAACAGAAGAATGGATTAAAAACTATGGGATATGTAGACAATGGAATTTTACTCAGAACAAAATCATGTTATTTGCATGGAACAGTTTTTATAAGTGACACATAATTGCCTATTACAAGTATGAATTTTTGCCAAACCCAAAAATTTAAAGAAGCTTCAAAAATGTGACTTAACTGTATTTTTAAATAGTTTTTGAAAAGAAAATATGAATCCAATCTTCATTTAAATGGTTCTGAGTTTTTAAAGATTGAGTAGGGGAAATTTTTATGGCAGCGTTATTATGCTGACAATAACACTGAGCTGTATTCTTTTTCTGATTAAAACAGTACTTCACTATTCATTTAAAATGTTTTCTTAATAAACTCAATACTGACATAAAATATAAAGAAAAGCCAAAGTATTGAGTCCTTCAAATTTCAGAAAAATCCTATACTACTCCTCTGTATCTTTCCAAAAATATTGATTAGAATATCATAGAGATGCATGCATGTTTGTAGCAGCACAATTCAAAATAGCCAAAGTTATAGAAGCAAAGAAGGTGTCCATCAACAGATGAATAATAAAGAAAATGTGGTGCAACACAATGGAGTTTTACTCAGCCATAAAGAACAACAAAATTATGTCATCTACAGGAAACTGGATGGAATGGGAGATAAGTCAGACTCAGAAAATCAAGGGCTCCATGTTCTTTCTCATATAATGGAGCTAGGGAATAAAAGGAAAGAAAAGTGACCTCATAAAAATTAAGAGAGAAAGTAGTAGAGTAAAAGGTGATTGGGGGAGGGAGAAGGGAAGGGAAAGGAAATGAACCACATAATGCTATGTGCACATATAAATATTTCACTGTGAATCTCACTGTCATGTACAACTGCAGTGTGCCAACAAAACATTTTTAAGTCTTTGATCATTGACCTGGAAAATTCTTACCTAGAGCAGCTTCACAGAATACTTTCTTATCCAGCCCAAACTACAATATACCCCAAGTCCTTTACTGGTATTGGTTGGGGTGAGGGTGAGACTGAAGAATGAGAAGGAAGTATTCATGAAAGCAAGAAACACTGTTTTATGTTTCTTTGTTTTTTTTTTATAGTTACCATTCACTTCTCTCTAGATTTTAAGGTCATTTCAAGATATTATGTAAATCTTCATATCCAACTATAATTGTCACTTCATCTTGATATTAAGTTAGTTGCTATTTTCTGTTGAGTATGATGGATGATAGAATGGTGATAAAGGATGGGGATCTTGACAGGAGTACATTAGTCAACAAAAGCACATCTCTGCTGCAGAGGATTCCAGTCTCTGACCTCTCTGAGTATATATATATATATATATATATATATATATATATATATATACTCTCTCACAGTATATATATATATATATACTGTGATAGCACTGAAAATACTCCTGAACATAAATTGAGCAAGAAAACTACTTTGGGACTAGTCAGTAAATTGGATATTCATCTGGACTACATAATCCACTATGTAATAGTCCAGATGTAGTTGTCCACTTCTTATTTTTATTCTACATTCTTGGCACAGTTAATACATTGCCAGCATCTCCTGATATGGTTATAGAGTGAGCACTTTCATGATCTAATTTTTGCAATTACTATCTCCCATTCTCAGGAAAGTGGGTTAAAAAAAAAATGTGTTCAAGCCGGGTGTGGTGACTCGTGCTTGTAATCCCAGCATTTGGGAGGCTGAGACCGGAGGATATGGGTTCGCAGCCAGCCTCAGCAACTTAGTGAGGCACTCTGCAACTTAGTGAGACCCTGTTTCAAAATAGAGAATAAAACAATAGGGCTGGGGGAATAGCTTGGAGGTAGAATGTCCCTGAGTTCAATCCCCAGTACTGCAGAAAAAAAACAAAAACAAAAATGTGTTCAGTGCATTTGTTGATTCTGTGCCTCATTTATGGGCTAACTGGTTTACATGCATTTTTCTGTGGTTAGCCACTTAACTCCGAGGCTGCTTTTTCCTGCATGAGTCATGCCATCCTTCTCACTATAACAGGTCTTGAAGCAATTGTTCTAGTGGCAGTGAGCATGCAATTATCTTTTCATCATTTCTATTTTTGTCTCTCATCCTGCACCCCTTTGGATTATTGCCAACCATGAAAGGATGAGTTTAGGACTCATGTAAGTCTTGTATCTGCAATATAGGCTAACAGAAGAAATGCCTGGGAATCCAAATATTAACAAGCTTGGCTATTGCTGGAACTCTCAGATATTATGTAAACATGAAGATACAGAAAATGTCAATATCCTCTTTATAGTTACCATTCACTTCTCTCTAGATTTTAAGGTCATTTCAAGATATTATGTAAATCTTCATATCCAACTATAATTGTCACTTCATCTTGATATTAAGTTAGTTGCTATTTTCTGTTGAGTATGATGGATGATAGAATGGTGATAAAGGATGGGGATCTTGACAGGAGTACATTAGTCAACAAAAGCACATCTCTGCTGCAGAGGATTCCAGTCTCTGACCTCTCTGAGTCTCAAAAGCATTCCCTTCATGTTTGCTGGGAGGATTAAATAATGTTTGCTTATCACCTAAACATTGTCTTCAATACACAAAGCTCATAATTAGGTAATTGTTACCATATTATTACAAACAGGTCTATTACAAGGGCTGAACACTGGGGCTGATCATAAGAGCACGGAAATTTGGAAATGGAAAGGATTTTTTACATAAAGCTTTCAGGGCTTTGGGCTAGAGTTTAATTGAAGAAAGTAGGAGCTAGGACAAAAGAGAATGAGAAGAAATTTAGAAAGAGAAACTGAGGAGACTCACTTGACAAGGATGGAAGTTTAGTGTGCTTATTAGTGGAATGAGAATTGTATGCAGTTCTGAAAATGGAAGAGTATGTTGAATATTTTGTATTAGCCAATGAAGTTTTTAAATCATTAATATAAATTTAGAAACTCTTTATAAAGGGGCAATTTATTCCTGTCCTTTCTAAAGCACCTTGATGTATTTAAAGCAGAGACTCAAGACACCTGCTCTAAAACCATTCCTATCTGTTTTCATTGTTTATGTCTGGACAGTATGAAGCTCATCTCAACAATCAGCCCACTAAGAAGGAAACTATTTCAAGACAACATAGAGTTAATTTACAATACTAGCCTTAAAAAACAAAAGAAATGATGTTCTGAGGTAGAATGAAAAAAGTAAAAAGAAAATAGGATACTGAGTATTTACAGGTACATGTGGATCAACACAGTGGAGTAAACAAAAATAGAAAGAGTGTGGTGTAATAATTAAGTCAACTTGTGCCATCTTTCCAAGGCTTTCTTTATTCTTTTATGTTCTGTTCTATCTTCAAGTTCAGTTATTTTTCTTTAAAAAAAAAGAAAAAAAACCACTTTTGTTCTCAAAAATCTTAAAAGTATTGAAGTTAATAGCCTCTATCCATGTTTTTTTGTTTACAAATTAGATTCTATGGCCAAGATGGCGCCCAGTACCCTTGGCTGCATCAGTGCTGCCTGCCCAAAAGTTGCTTTGCTGCTTACATAAGGGTTGCCCAGTGATACCTGCAAGTCTTTCTACTGACCCAACCACATACCTCACTGAATAACTGGCTAGACACATTGGTTTTTCTTTAAAGTTCCAGCCATGTATACATCATTATTTTCCTCTTCGAGACAGAGAAACCTTGTATAAAAATGGACAAAGTCCAAAGTCCATGTGATGTGTGGACTTCTGGAAAACCATCCTATGTCCTACACTGTAGGGTATTCATGCCACTTCTCCAAGGAGTAGATCAATGCATAATAGGTGGCAAGTAGCTACATAATATATGATTCTTAAATAATAAACAGCTTACTTGCACAAAGATCTCTTTATGGTGGATCTGAAAAGAGTCCGACACTTATGCCTACTTCCTAAAAGAAGGCATTAACTTCAAACATCTTAAAGGATGAACTATTAATGCTGAGGGTAACACAGTCAAATATAATTATTTTAGTAGTATGGGTCACTAAGAGAATGGAACTTAGGACACATTTTTTTTTTTTCAGAGAGATGGAATAAGAAAGACCAGGATATGAGTTTACTTTGGAAGCTCTGTATAAAATGTTTCTAAAATATTTTGTCATTTCAAGTCAAAAGTACTTTAGTATGAATTCATTTTTCATTACATCATTAAGATGCATTTGTACCAAGTACTTTTAAGATCTTAATCAATAATATACTTGAATAAGATGATCTGATTACTACTGCCAATATGTCCAAAGTGCTTTTATGATTCAAAATAACATCTGGCAAACTAACCTTATAATGTCTACCCTCAGAAATACTTTTTATGTGGGTGTCTGTGGTACTGGGGATTGAACCCAGGAGTATTCTGCCTCTGAGTTACACCCTCAAACCTATTTGATTTTATTTTTACTTAGAAACAGGATCTCATTAAGTTGCTGAGGGCCTCACTAAATTGCTGAGACTGGCCGTGAAACTGAGATCCTTCTGTCTCCGCCTCCCAAATACTGGAATTATATGCATTGCTACCATGCCTGGCTCAGGAATACTTTTAAATATAAAAATAGATATATGTTCAATTGAATAATTTAATATGATTGAGGTCATTACATGACTTTATAAAGTATTATAAATTTATAGGTCTAATTAGTTAATAAAGAGTACAGATTTTCCTCAGTTCTCTTAATTGTTAATAAAACTGGTAGTACAAGGAAATAAGAGTGTGTTAAATTTTGTGCCTTTGCCAACACATATATATATATATATATATATATATATATATATATATATATATGTATATATAACAGTTGTTGCCAAATGGTATTTCATTGAATGTTCTAAACCACCATGAATTTTCCTGTTTTCAGGTATAAAATATTTTTACAAATACCAATCCACCCTTACAGTGAATCATACCACCAGATATTTTCAAATCTTAGATCCAATAAAATGGAGAAAGAAGAACTTTAAATCACTCATCAGAAATCTTAAGTTTTTACCAGGACATTTTGTTTGAAAAATGAAGTTATAGGTGTGAAATTGTAGCTCCAACCCATTACAGTAGATTGGAGTAATTGTCAAACTTTCAAAAAAACTGTTTGACCTCCAAAGACAATGTTCTAAAGCCAGACAGAATTGGACAGACTTTCAAAAATCCAAAAATGTCAGTGCAAATCAGAGGTTACCAAAACTTACAAACTTAGCTAAAGAATTTGCTGTGGGTTATATAACTCCTGCATTATATTTTTGTTTACTAAGTGCTGAAAGATGCTCTGGGATATTTCTTTCTCTCAATATTAACTTGGAAAGAATTAGGCTTTCTGGGAAATATGGGAGAGTGTATAATCTGCATTACAATTTGTGTTTTAAACCTCATTGGTAACATTTTCATGCTGACATGGTGACCAATTGTTAGAATACACATAAGTTTGTAGAATATAAGAATTCTTTGAAACCTGTGGAGATAATCTGTGAAATCTGTTAAAGTCATTATATTCTTCACATTCTGATTGGTATAAAATGATAGGCTGCACTTTTATTTCTTAGAGTGTACCTGAAATAGAAACTCATAGTCCAGATGTATGTGAATTTACAAAATGACAAAGCTAGTTATTGATGAGTCTAAAAGATAACTTCATCCCTCAAATTCTCCAAGTACACTTTTGACTATTTATAGTCACTTTTATCAATGCTTAATTTTTAGTAATGGGGCACTATATAAATATTTGAGTAGAATTTATATAATGAGTCTTCAGACTATCTTCCTTAGAATCACAAAATCTCTTTCTTCTTTCTTTCTCTTTTCTTTTTTTCTTTTGTGTGTGTGGTACTGGGGATTGAACCCAGGGGCATTCAGACTTTTTTATGTTTTTTTTTTTTTTTTAAAAAAACAGGGTCTCACTAAGTTTCTGGGAGTCTTACTGCATTGCTGTGGCTGTCCTCAAACATGTAATCCTCCTGTTTCAGTCTCCCAATTATTGGGATTATAGGTTTGAACCCCCAAGCCTGGCTAAGTAACAAAATTATTAGTCATCTGAGTTAGAAAAGTAATTGATGACAATTTAGGCCAAGGGCCATAATTTTACAGATGATATAGCTTAGGTTCAAAGATATACACAAAATCAAAATATTGGAAAGTAAAAATAATAATCATAATTATTGTCACAATAAACTTTGGCTTTCTTTTTTAAAGTTTTCTGAGATTGTGGGTCATTCTTGATGCTTTAATAGCATACCTGAGATTGGGTAATTAATCAAGGGAAGAAAATTATTTTGGCTCATGGTTCTGAAAGTCCAAGAACATGGAACCATTATTTGCTCAGCCTCTGAGAAGGGCCTTGTAGGGTTCCATGCATGGTAGAAAAGCAGGAAGACAAATGATCTTGTGCAAAGAGAAGAAAATGAACCAATCTCTTGCAATAGCTAACCCATTACTTGGAGAAAAACTGATCCACTCATGAAAGCTCGAGTTCCATGACCCAATCACCTCTCATTAGGCCACAGTTCCCAACATTGCTGCATTGAGGAACTAAGCCTTGATGTAAGTTTTGGTAGTGATAAACCATATTCAAACCATAGCATGCTCCAAATTATTCACACACACTAACTCACACAGTCTTTTCATCATCCTTATAAAGATGAATGCAAATATTATTCCCATTTCATAGCAGGGAAAGCTGAGATGCAAAGAAATCAAATAATATGCCAATTAGAGGCAGAGATAAGCCTCATATTTGGGTCTATGACTCAAAAGAGTGCTCCTGCTAGCTACAGTTTAGTGAAGATTAGATCATTAAGTTTCATGAGAGGGGAGAGTACCCTAAATAATGACAAACAACTGACCTTAAGTAATTTGATTTAAGGTGGCATTATAAATATCACTTTTACAAGTTTTATTTTCTAAAGATTTTGAGTTAATATATTTGCATGATCATGCTATAAGCTTGTTATAATTCTTGCCAATGAATAGTAAGGTGATAAAAGGTAATTTGAATTCCTATCTAGTGATTATGTAAAAGGAAATGATAAAATATTGAAAGGTTAAAGGAAAATAATTAGATATATATAGATGATACTATATGTTTACATTAATACCATAAATTTCAAGAAATAATTATATTTTCTATTTAAAATGACCACTAGTAAGGTGATCCTACTTTTGCAATAACATCTTGATTTAACTGTTTTTCCAGGATATATCACTTATTCAGGGGAAAAATCTTTCCTGTTAAAAGAATCAAGTTTGAGAAAATATATTAATTTAATTCAAAATACTATTGCTTGGCATTTAATTTTTATGTATCTTAACTCAGAATTCCTTGTACAGTATATCTTTAATCATTGGTTTCATTGCTGGAAGGACACTGACTTTTCTTCAGAATGATATTGGCTACATTTTTGCTTGGTTCAATTTTATAGGAGATTCCAGTCCAGTTAAATTTGTGCTATTTTAACATTTTACTATAATCCTCACTCCTTCTGAGAAATAATTTATTCCTCCTTCAAAATTTACAGGAATTCTTTACAGCTTCTTTCTTAAAAGAAAAATAAGTCAGGTAGCAATTAATTCCCTTATAGATAGTTTATGAAATTAGTGCTGTCTCTGTCCCTTCCTTTACCATGGTTTGTGAGGCTTTAACATGTAATTTAAGAGGTGAGATTATAAGCACTTCCTCATTCAGGAACAAGCAAGAGGAACAAAGCTCGTCTCAGGAAATATAAAAGCCTTAGAAGAATGATTATTATGTAGGCATCATGAGGAGAGGGGGGACCATGTGGGAGTTGCCCTCTTTCAGAATAGTCTGTGGCAGTTTGTTAGGTTATAAATTCAATTGTGGTCTCACAAATGCAAGTCAATTTAAACCATGAGGAATCTTCACAGAGCACCATTTTTAGTCCATACTTACTGTTGCCAAGAGACTATTAAGCAACAGGGCACCTTCTCAGTGGGAAACCAAAGGCCAGCATTACCAGGATTGTAATCTATCATTAGTGAAAAAAAGACTACAGGTCATACAATGGAAAGTGTAACAGTTTGGGATGTTTCAATGGGTTCTTGTTCATAGCTAGTTTTAGAAAAAAAAATTCAAAACTGCACTGCTGTAAGCTTAAGTAAAGTTTAATTATTATAGGTAGAAAGGGGGACATAACAATTAAAGCATTACATCAGAGATGATTCAGTGGGGTGCCTTGAAAGTAAGACACTGAAGTCTCTGAATACATAATATTTTTTATAAGAATTCATTATCTTTTTCCTCCCACCCTGTTTAGCCAATAGTCTTCTTTTCCCACCAGAAAGCTGGTATAGACCTGTTAGTTATCTCTGCTATGTAAACCTTTTTATTAGCCTTCTCTGTTCATCTTCACATGGACAGAGAGGTCTGACATCACTGATTGAAATGTGTTACTTGGTTAGCAAGGTCAAAGGGCTGCATGGTAGAAGTCCACTTTGTTTTTTGTTTTATCTTACTTTTTTTATTATCAGTATCAACTTTATTTATTTTTTTTGGAATTTCCTCAAGGCATTTAACATAATATTTTTCAAATGACATATTAACACTTCTTAAACACTTTCAATACAATTTTAATATAATTATTACTTTCTTATAATATAAAAATGCATAGGATACAAAGTTATCCAGAAAAAAATGAAATATTGACAGCAATAAACCTATGAAGGCTGCATTACTTAGAAGTGTTCAAATAATATATTAGATGAAGTTCTGGAACAATTTCTTCTTCTTTTGCAAAGTGTAAAACATGCATTATTTTCCAAAGTCCTTGATGAGTTTCTCAGCTTTTCCTTATCTTTATTCACTAGAAGTTACTTTCTATGTTAAAAACTTGTTTTATAATGAAGAAGAGAGAGTAATAGGAATTTAGTCTTTTAATGTATGGAGGTTTGGGCTTAACTATTTTTTGTGTTAGTAGTAATTCATATTGGGTTAATATAGTTTGCTTTTTCATCTTGTAAAGTTAGTCTAAATTATTGTGAGAATCTGTATAATGATTTTCTAAGTGTAGGTGTCTGTGTTCTTAGCATTTAGTGTTGCTAGGCTAACAGCCAATTATTAGCTGACCTAGGTCAACATTGACTGCAGCTTCTGGCTGACAGTTTAGAGAGAGAGAAAAGGAGTTTATTGTTTTGCCTAAGTATGAAAGCTTTTTCTTATTAGTGATTAATACTGCCCTTATTACCAATCAATACAGGCTCAGTCCCCATCAGAAAGAAATAGGCTTTCAGGCAAAAGTCCTTTCATTTACATGCCTTCATGGTCATGTTATATCCACTTAACCCATCATGTTTCCTCATTGACAAATCTCTACCTTTCAGAACTCCTGGGTCAAGGTGTACTCATTTTCTTTTACATCTCAGATCTGTTCCTGGTCTTCTAACACCATGTGTATCTTTGGGAAAGTCTCAGTCTGAGCTTTACCTTTCTCACTTACAAAATTAGAGATATAAATAGTTAAATTTAGAAATCTCTTGGAACTCTTATGAGTCTCTCAGAAGATTTTTGAAAATGCAAAACAGAAATGGGAAATGAGATGATTGAACAAAATATATATGAAGAAAAAGATAAGATATTGATGACAATATAAATATCTTCATGGTTTTACTTACTTTTCAGCTTTTAAATCAAATGACTTATGACTATATAGTTGTCATAATTTTACAGGTTTCTGTATGTACTGAAATTGAAAACAAGCAAATAGGATTTGTCTTGAAGATTATAAAGACAGTTTATTTGAATCTGGGCAAACTTTGACATCATTTATGACACCTCCTCCATCTGTCCCAGAGCAGACCTGGTTAATCAGTGGTAGCAACAGAAGAATTGATTACAAAATTGTGGGATTCGCACAGAATGAAATTTTACTCAACAATAAACAAAGACAGAATTATGTTATTTGAAGGGAAAGAGATGGAACTAGAGAGTATTATGATAAGTGAGATTAGCCAGTCTCAGAAAATGAAAGGTTATCTTTTCTCTCATATGTGGAAGCTAGGGAGTAATTAGGATACAAGAGGGACTGTAGATAAAGGAGGAAGAATCAGCAACGGAGTGAACAACAGGCCTAGGAAAGGGAGAGGGGGAGAAAGACTTCACAAAGTAAATACTTCAAATTATGCAATGTACATATATAAAATGTCCACTGCCAACCTCAATATCATGCATGGGGAAGAGGAGGGGATTGGGGGGCATAGAGGAAGCTCACCAAGTGCTGTGTGCATGAATGTTCCTATTACACTGAACTTCATTACATTATACCATTAATTTTATATTAAAAATAAAAAAATGTTTGTACTTAAATACAAATAAGATGATCAAAAAAGAATTAAAGTGTATCTTTCATTCTGCTATTAACCCATTTACTTGCATCAAATGTATAAGAAAAAAATTAATTTCAGTTTCACTGAGTAAGCCTTGAATGGAAAAGACTCTTTTCCAAGATCTACCATTGGCATCCAGAGAAGCCTAATTCTTTCTTCTTCTGAGATTCATGCTCTTGACCACTATAGTGAATTGCCTTTATTCAAAGTAAGAGCAAGTGAACTTGAAAGAGGATGAATCTCAAGTGAACTCCAGTGTTCTTTCATTTGCTTTGCTCATCATGTCTTAGAGCATCAGTAATTAGCCAGTGTTCTAAATGGAGGGATTACATCAGGTAAGAGAGCAAACAAAAATACAGTGTGTATATTTATGGAGAAGACAGACAATAAATGTGATCAGTAAGTAAAATGCAAAATGCATTAAATGCCACAAAGAATAAAATAAAGTCAGGTGACTACAAATTAGATATTGGACAGTTCTCATAAGAAGGTCACATTTAAGTGAAGAATTGGAGGAAGGAAGGAAGTAGGAGGAAGTGTACTGCAGGCTGATGGAGAGGACAAGAAGAGATAGATAAACCACAGGGTAGGGGATGTCATAGTTGCCTAGAGCACTGGAGAAGAGAGAAAGTAATAAAAGAGTAGGGATAAATCCTGAGAGAAAAGGAGGTTGAGAAGAGTGGATAGAGTGAAGTCTTATAGGGTCAGGGTTTTTTTGTTTTGTTTTTGTTATTGGTATTGGACATTAAACCCAGGGGCATTCTACCTCAGAACTACACTCCAACCCTATTTTATTTTTTATTTTGAAACAGGGTTTCACTAAGTTGCAGAGGGCCTCGATAAATTGCTGAAACTGACTTCAAACCTACAATCCTCCTACCTCAACCTCCCATGTACTGGGATTACAGGCATGCACCATCAATACCAGCTCTTATAGAATATTAATAAAGACTTAGGGTGTACTTTGAACAAGATAAGAGATTGGAGGGTTTTTTTTTAGTGGTTAATTACTTTTTATTATTGAATTTTATTGTTAGCTCTACATCTATATGACTTAAAGAAGAAATGCTTTGCATTTATGTCAAGGACACATTTAATTAAATGGAATAAAATAGACACAGACAAAGTACATGTTCAACAACAACAATGAAAATAATGAGTGTATGTTTTACCTGGTCCTATTTTTGCTATTTTGGAACATATTTGCCCTATCAGAGAACTGATCTTACGTACATGCAAATTCTGATTTCTCCTCACATGTTTAAACATTAAATGGAACTTCTAATTGTATATATATATTTTTTCCTTACCATGGCTCATTACAAAGTGTTTTTCTCAGAGGGCAGTATTTCAGACCTATGAGTGTATAGATTGGAGGGTTTTAACCGAGCAGTGCATAATGTGGTTATACATGGTGAATAGCATTATTGAAATGTTGACTATTTTTCCTGGTGAGAAAGAATTAGGAATATATACTACAGCTCTAATGTGCTTAGAAGTACCATAAAGAAGTATGTGCCTATGAACTAAATTGGATCCCCCAGATTTATATCTTGAAATCCTAAATCCCAGTACTTCAGAATGTGACTGGACTTGGAGATAAGGATTTTGAAGAGGTTATTAAATTAAAATGAAGTCATTAGGTTTGGCTGTAATCCAATCTGGTATCTTTATAGAAGAGACTGGGACAGACAAATACCAGGGACAAAGAAACACACACAGAAGAAGGATCCTGTGTAGACACATAGAAGGCAATGCCTGCAAGCATGGAACAGAGTAAGGCCTCAGAAGAAACTCACCTGCCCACATCTTGATCTGGGACTTCCATCCTTCAGAACTGTGGGAAATACATTTCTGCTAAAGTCATGCACATGTTTTCTTCTTATGGGAATTGAAACAAACTGCAACAACAATGGTGACTACCTTGTGGTTCTTCCTATCCTTCCCATCCTATTCTTTCCACTATAAAAAAGAAATAACTTTAATATAATGTTTAATATAAATATCTGGACAGAGTCTATCCTTCCCAGTGTGTCAATTGGAGGCATATTCTGCTTTCCAGTGTATTTTGCACATACATATTTTAAAAAGAACTCTTTCACCTCAATATTGCCAGTAAAACCTATCTGTAGGGAGTTGTTATACACAAGCCAAGTTTCATTAGCTATTTTGTTATATTTCTTAGGTAAAATTTTAATTTCCAGTCTTTTAGAAAATGACTTTTTTCTCACATATATTTTGAAAGGCATTGGAATTGAATTTGATCAAGGTAGGAGGCCTTTATAAATAATTTAGAATTTCAAAATATGTCCATTTTATTACTTAAATTTCTTAATTCTCTCTCTCAAAGTTTCTTTTTATCCTAAAGACTTAAGTAAATCGACATTAAGTAAATATTAGAAAAATTTTCATGCAGAATTTCTCTGACCCAACAAAAGGAAATGAAGAAACAATAGATGAAGAGATAGGTAGATAGATACATAGATAGATAAAAGAAGAACCTCTGTAATTAAGATTGGTGGGGGAGGAAAGTGAATATGGAAATCCATCTTTTTTGACCCCTCACTTATACCCCAATACACCACACACACACACACACACACACACACACACACACACACACACACCTCCTCTATACAGAATTACAAGATAAACTTATGAATATCCAACTAAATTCAACTCAGGTATACAGCAAGTAATCATTTAGGTATGTCCCAAATATTAGTTGCATATTTATTTGTAATATTTAACCACTTTACTTTCATATTCACCTATAGCTAGCTCTCTTGTTTATGCTTGAAACAACTGATTGTTACACTTTGAATTTTCAGTCTAGTCAATAATAAGTTGGTAGCTTGAAATCCGCCAGGGTGGAAGTATTAACACTGCAAAATTTGGCAACATTTTGTTGTTGTTTTAGGTTTTATTTTGTTTGGAAAGCTGGTTATTAATTATACACAGAACACTCGTGCATCCTCAGAGGCAATATATTCCTCAGAGTACCATCTGAAATCATTACTATAGAGTAATGGCTTGCAATTGAGAAACACTGTGCAATTTACATGCATTACTTCACTGAATCCTTATAGCAAACTCATGTTTGTCTTTAGTAATAAGTAGATTAAAATAAAAAAAAATACCAGGAAGATAAAATACCAGGTAAGCCAGGCATGGTGGTGCATGCTTTTAATCCCAGTACTTGGAAGGCTGAGACCGGAGGATCCGGGTTCGCGGCCAGCCTTAGCTACTTAGTGAAGCCCTCTGCAACTTAGTGAGATCCTGTTTCAAAATAAGGAATACAAAATAGGGCTGGGGATGTAGCTTGGAGGTAGAATGCCCCTGAGTTCAATCTCCAGTACCACAAAACAAAAACAAAAAACAGGTAAGCAACTGGTTAGGAACCAAAGCAGTAAAGGAAGAATGGGTAGAGTCAGACAAGTCTAAAATAACCCCACAGACAATTTACTAATTGCCAGGGGGAATATGTATTTTAGTAAAACATAACTGGTTATAATCACATTAAGTAAGGGAGAAAATAGTGGTAAAACTTGACATTCTTCAGTCCTGATGTGATGTCATATGAAATACTTGAAATATAGTGAATAAAATACTACACCACCTATGGAGACATAGAAGTTGAAAGAACAGGAAAGCTAGAGAGAAAGAGTATGCTAAAAGTCTTTCTAGGATTGGCCTTTACTAAACTAACAGAGAGACTGAAATACAGTTGAACTCTTGTTTTCCCCTTACTTGTAAGATATATACTTATAAACTAAACTAAATTAAAAATTTCCAAAATTTTCAGAATTCTAAGAATATTCATATTCCTTGCTTCCTCATTGATTACGGTTTGGATCTAGAGTGTCTCCCAAATCTCCTGAGTGGAAACCAGTTCCCTAGTGCAGCAAGATTCAGAGGCAATGATGGATCCCTGGGGACTATACCTGTTCCTAGTCTCTCTAGCGCGCTCTCTCTCTCTCTCTCTCTCTCTCTCTCTCTCTCTCTCTCTCTCTCTCTCTCTCTCTCTATCTCTCTCTCTCTCTCTATCTCATACTCTCATATACACACACACACACACACACACACACACACACACAAAACATGCAAATTATTTCTGCCATGAAGTTCTTTGGGAATATACTGAGGGTAACTAAGACCATGTTCTCTTAGAACATGATGTTCCTAAATTCTCTTGTTCCCATTCATATTCTCAATCTCTCTCTCTCTCTCTCTCTCTCTCTCTCTCTCTCTCTCTCTCTCTCTCTCTCTCTCCTCTCTCTCCATCTCTACTTCTATCTATCCATCTCATCTCTCTCTTCCAACTCTTCCTCAATTAGGGAAAGCTTTGTCTAATTTTGAAGATAAGAAACATTGTCTTTGAATTCTTATGACATTCTTTCATATCTTTTGTTTATGCCCAAATTCTAGGTTTGGGAAAATCAGAAATGATTATTTAGTCTTTTGTTTCCTAGAGTCTACTGGGTTATCATATCCCTGAGGTTAAGTATAGCCAACCCCAGTTGCTTCCTGCACTAGATGAAGGAGACAAGGTAGGAATATAGAAATATTAAGCCTATTGTTTTACATGTTAACCCAATGTACTCTACATTTAATAAAACATTGACATGTATGTATTCAGGATTCTGCCAGGATACTATTCTCACACAAATATTGTATTTATTTATTTATTAATTATTTATTTATTATTTGTCTATTTTTGTGGTACTGGGGCTTGAACTCTGGGGCATTCTACCTCTGGTCTATACCCCCAGCCCTATTTTATTTTTTTTATTTTGAAATAGGGTCTCACTAAATTTCTGAGGGTTTCACTAAGTTGCTGAGGCTAGCTGTGAACCTGCAATCCTCTTGTCTCAGCCTCCCAAGTACTGGGATTACAGGCATGCACCACCATGCCTGGCTTCACAAAAACACTTTATAATTGAGTAATATTAATTCTTTCCAATCATCTTTGACATTATAGCATCTTAAATTAGCTCAAACTTTTGTGTGCTAATGAATTGTCTAGATGAGGGCAACCCAACACAAAATGCTAGTCATATATGTAATTTTAAAATTTTTCTAGTAGCCACATTAGAAAAGTAAGAAGAAATAGGTATAATTAATCTGGTGATATAGTTTTTTAACTCAGTATGTACCACATGTTCTGCTATACTGTACTGTGCTGCCACAGGCCCAAATCAATTGAGCCAAGCATCAGTGGATTGAAACCTCTGAAATCATGAAACAAAATAAACCTTTTCTCCTCATAAGTTCAGATATTTTGTCAAAGATACAGAAAGCTATTACAGTCTAGCAACTAGAAAAGTTCAAACAGAAGTTTTGACATTCAAATAGAAATGTATACTCAGCCGTAAAGAAGAACAAAATTGCACCATTTGCAAGAAAATATATGGAACTCAAGAATATTATGCTAAGTGAGTATACTCAGCCCCAAAGAACAAATAGATATATGTTTTCTCTTATATGTGGAAGCTAGAGAGATATTTGGCAATAAAGGCAACATCAGATAGATGAGCAGAAACTCCAGAGGAGTGACTGAAGGGGATTAGGGAAGAGGAGGAGATGAAGTCATAATGCAATAATAGAAATAATTTATATGTATATGAAATTGTCAGTTCTAATGTCAAATACTTGCAGGGTGAGGGGTGGGGCTGTGGAAAGGGCAGCAAGAGTGTATGCATGTATTTTTCGAACACACTGTACCCAATATAATGTAAAATTGCAATACACCAAAAAAAAAGTATCAGAGACCCCATCTATGAGGATACATGTAAAAGTATCCTACATGCCTACTTAATTCTCAGCTAGTATGTTTCTTTCATGTATTAGGAATATAATAAATATTGTTGAATGAATGGAGTAGAAGTTTTACTCCTTATTGAAACCTGGCATTAAGTGAGATGTTAGGTAACCAGTGTTATAAGAATTGAATCCTTAATAAGCTTTGATCAAAATCTAAAAACATGATACTCTACAACACCAAATAATATACTCAAATTTGATCTACACTATAATTCTATAGTCATTCTTAACATAGTGGCTTCCATAAAGTTCTGGGATGGTGCCTTATAAACAGTTTGTCATTTAGCACCTACTAAGTTGTTAATTCCTGGATAGCTACAGTGATCTCTTCCTCTGGCCTTGATACTTTCATGAATATAACCTTGGTCTCATAGTAATACTACAAATGCAGCCATGTTGTAACTAAAGCAGTTGCTTGTACATGAAATAGCTATATAGCTAACATGAAAACAGAAACTTTAATTCATTCCTTTCTAAAACCTGTAGATAGTTCAATAATTAGATGTAACTATCTGATCTGATGAGTTGTATAACATAGATTATAGAGACTTTCAGTTTTAAATCCAGTACTTTATAAACTTCTTATAAGTAATGTATCTAGTATTTTAAAAAGTAAAAATTTGAACACAAACCTCATGTCTTAAATATAGAAATTTTTTATTAGTGGAGGGAAAATTACTTTAAGTATGTGAGAAATATTTGCCTCTGAATTGAGATGATAAAAAGTTTGGGAAATTTTGATTCCCTTTAACTTGAGCAGATTTCTCATAAAATTTTGGTTAGATTGCCCAGGAAATTTTTAAGAAGTAATAGAAAACAAATTTTAAATTCACTATGAATGAAACATTTTGTTTCTAAGAGCTACTGTAACAATCTAACACAGTAAAAGAAGAAAAGGTTGACTTTTTCCCAGTAAGTAATCATTTGAAACTATATTCTAACACATTAAGAACTCTCAAGAATGCTTAGTAGAGGCTTTAGATTTCAAAGCATAAATGTAGCTCAAAATGGTTACTAAGATGTATTTATTAAGTTTATTTCCCTTAAAAACCCCATATAGTTAAGATTTATCAAATTAATGGATACTAATAATATAATCTTTGTTTTTAATTGCCAAGCTCTCAAACCATAAAAAAATGATCTCAAACCAGTAAAAAATCACTCCTTTGTTCAGAGTACTTTATAGAATCTTTGCTTCCACACAATACACATCTATATGGGGAAATTCATTTGCATAATGTTCAACAATTACATTATTTAGAGTTTCTTTAGAAAATAAAAAGTTAATATTTAATTAATAGTTAATATTTACCTATAGTAATATAATAAGTGTTCTCTAAGGAAATTCAACAGTATCAAATAGATGACATCTGAAGTATCTTCCTCATGAACTTATATGATTCTAAGAAAATTTTCAAATTTGGGGGAGAAGTGCTTTTGTTTTAGATTTAGAAAAATTTTCCATTTTTGAAGTTGATGTTCATGGCTTCTCCTGTGAGACTCTGAAATCCTTATCTAAACTTCTTGTTAGAAACAAATGCCTAGAACAAACTAGTTGCTGACCATCTGTAGGTAGTTCTTCCAAAGCATCTAAAACTAAACACATTTACAGTGGAAAGCACTGCCATTCATAACCATCCCATTTATACCTGTTGATGTTGCCCACACTTCTTTAGTGTTCTAGAGTAGAATCTGGCGCTATCATAGATGGCATGTATGTATGTATGTATGTATGTATGTATGTACTGGGGATTAAACCCAGGGGGATTCTACCATTTGAGCTATACCACACTCAGCCCTTTTTATTTTTTATTTTGAAACAGGGTCTATGTTGCTGAGGTTGGCATTCTACCTGTTATTCTCCTCTTTCAACCTCCCGAGTACTGAGATTACAGGGGTGCACCACTATCCAGGGCTTAAAAAAGTCTCTTTACTATCAACAGTCAACATTTGACAAAAGTCATATGACAAAATGATGTCATAATGATCAAAGTCTTTCCCTGTGCCTGGAGGTAATCAGCAAAGCATAGCATTACAGTGAAGATGTGTTTTCTTTAGGAAACATTTAAAAAAGACTACCTTGATGGTCTCTATCAGTCAGAGGTAAAAGAAGAATTAAAAGAGGGGATGTCATTTTTGGAGACATATAGAGTATCTTATTTCAGGATAGTATAAAGCATTATAAACTAATTCACTGATAAAAAACAGAAATTTCTTTTTTGAGATCCCAGAGGCAGAAGATGATGGGGAGATCCCTATGGTCCCTGTTATAAGGCGTTAATGAAGGCTCCATTCTCAGACCTAATTACTTTCCAAAGGTTCCATTTCCTAATACTACCACACTAAGGGTTAGTATTTCAACATATAAATTATAAAGGCACAAACAATCAGTCTATAACAAAGAGTTTACAGAAAAGCAACCCTTCCATCCATTTCTCCCTGCTCTTTATATAGGAGAATATTCAACCTTTCTCTCTCCTACAAGAGGAGAGGTATCAAAATATTCCCTCTCCATATCACATTAAATTTCAACTAGTGAAGGAAACTTGTCTGAAAGTTGCTGAATCATCAAACATGTAGCACACTCAAGGTAATTAGAGTGTGCAGAAAGGATGGGAGAGAATGGGGCCTGTGAGACAGAGAATGCCAGGAAGGAGCCTCTGTTTCCAGGCAAGAAGGTGTCTACATGCCCCTTGGTGAGACTGAAGAGGAAATAAGGAAAGACAGGGAAGTCCTAGAAGGAGGGACTAGCTCATGGCCAGTCAGCCTGCTCATGTTAGAAGACTGCAAGGGACAGTCTTGAAATGATTTCCAGATAAGAACAAATTAACCCACAAAAGAAACTCAATACTTCAGTACAGAAGGGAAAGACAGCTAGACTTTATGGTAAGAAGTAGTGGCCCAGAGCAAGGGAATCATGTCACCTCCCCCCCACACTCTGAAGCATAGTCTTGGGATAAAACAAGAGGAAAAGGGGAGGAGAGGTACGAAAAAAACCAGACAAGATCCCCTTGCTAGTGGTCTAGTCTGCAAGGAAGGAGTGGAGTTTTGAACAAGAGAAAAGGCAATATTAAAAACCGAAAGTGACTAGAGTACTCTAAGATTAGACTGAGCCATGTACAAAGAGATTCTGTTTCTTGCAAAGAAAAGAGAGTCCATCATTAGAAGCACTTCGGGAGCCAGGCATGGTGGCGCAAGGCTCCCAGCATTCAGGCGGCTGAGACCGGAGGATCCGGGTTCATGGCCAGCCTCAGCTACCTAGTGAGGCATTACACAACTTAGTGAGACCCTGTTTCAAAAAATAAAGAATAAAAAATAGGGCTAGGGGTGTAGCTTGGAGGTAGAATGCTCCTGAGTTCAATCCCCAATACCAAAAAAAAAAAAAAAAAAAAAAAAAA
>PVLC010009131.1:0-34338 GCA_004027655.1 Graphiurus murinus | reverse complement strand
AAAAAAAAAAAAAAAAAAAAAAAGAAGTAAACAAAGAACTCTCAATCAAGCAACACATAACTATTCAAGTTCCTGGATGTTTCCCAGATCAATTCTTCCTCTTTCTTGCCCTGTTATAACTGCCACAGACTAGGTTCTATGATTTCCTTTCACTCTATTAAATTAGTTCTCCTTCCTTTATTCTAGACCATCATGTGCCCCAGATGTTCCAATAGTTCTCTTTATCCTTCCTAATCTACTAATATAATTGTCATTCTTCAATGCTTCCAATTTATTGATTGGATTGACACCCTTTGATGGCTCCTGAGTCTTAGCAAATCAATTTTTTAAATTTTTGCATGACATTCAAGGTTCTTTATGACACCACTTCCTACTTAACCCACTCATTTTTATCTGTTGCACAAAATTTATGCAACTGCAAACCTGAGCTACTTAAAATCTCTGAAAATCTCTTCCTTTCTCAGCCTATATATGTTTGCATTTATTCTTTTATTTATTTATTTACATTTTGTGGTACTGAGTATTGAACCCAAAGGTTTTCTACCTCTGAGCTACACCCCAGTCCTATTTTATTTTTTAATTTTAAAACAGAATCTCAGTAAGTAAAGAGGGGGCCTCCTTAAGTTTCTGAGGCTGGCCATGAACTTGTGATCCTCCTGTCTCAGCTTCCCAAGTACTGGAATTACAAGCATGCGCCACCACACCCAGTTTATATTTACTTTTCACTTTTGGTTAGAATGCTAGCAATTCTGCTACAAAATTTACCAGTTTCAATATATTTTTATTGGTGCATTATGGTCTCACAGTGATAGTGACATACATGCACACAACACTTGGTAGGCTTTACCCTCCCCCCTCCCCACTCCTCTTCTTCCCCATACATGATATCAAGATTGGTGTTGGTATTCTCATATATGTACATTATGTCGATGGAAGTGTTTCCTTTATTGATTCCTCCCCCCCACCACCACCCATTACCCTAAACGACCTCTCTGGATCCAGTGCAGATTCTCCTCCATTATCTGAAGGCCCTTTTGTATTCCAATTACTCCCTAGCTCACATATGAGAGAAAACATATGCTCCTTCACTTTCTGTGACTGACTAATCTCACTTAACATAACATTCTCCAGGTCCATCCATTTTCCTGAATATGAAATAATTTTGTTCTTCTTGATTGCTGAGTAGAGTTCTATTGTGTACATATCCCATAATTTTGTAATCCATTAATCTGTTGATGGATACCTAGATTGGTTCCATAATTTGGCTAATGTATATTGTGCTGCTATAAACATGGATATACATGTATCACTGTAATATTCTGATTTCAGTCCCTTTGGAATGATATCCAGGAGTGGTATCACTGGATAATATGGTGGATCATTCACAATTTTCTGAGGAATCACCACACTGATCTCCACAGCAGCTGAACTAATTTGCAGTCCCACTAACAGTGCAGAAGAGTTTCTATTTCCCCATATCCTTACCAGTATCAATTTATCAGTTTTTAAAACTGACCTAAAGGTTAACTGGCCATAGAATTCTCTGATTCCTTCAGTCTGACTCAAGGTTTCTTCTAAGTTCTCTCTGCTTTTTATACATACATCATTATAACAACGGCTTAATTGGTTAATTGTGATTGTCATCACTGTTGATATTAATTAAACTTGTTTTACAAGGATCCACATGAGGGCTTTCTCTGAGCTCTTACTGTCAGGAAAAGGTGTGCCACTCTTAAATAACTTGTTGGGTTTTAATACAAGGACACATAATTTTGTCCTTTCTTTAGAACATTATAATACTCAATGAAAACATTATAATGTTAATTACATAAACATTATAATACTCTGGTACATAATAGCAGATTAATTACATGTTTACTCAGGTTACTCAGGCAGCCTCTGTTCCTAGGCAAGGATGTGTGTGTCTAAATGCCCCTTGTTGAGACTGCAAGCTGAGGCCTAAGCCATTTCTCTGCCTCCTCCATCACCACCAGACTGAGGGACAAGATCACTCAGTGGTTAAGGGGTCTTCTTCAGAAAAAGTTAATTAATATGTAATTACATAATTACATATAATACTCTGGTACATAATAGCAGATTAATTACAAGTTCTTGAATGAAAAAAATGAATGCTCATATGTTTCTCTTGCTTTGGTCAGTAGGAAACTTGGTGATAATTTGTGGCCCATTTTTAGCTTTCATACGGAACTGCATGACATGAGACCTTAATGAAAGTCTTACCTTATGTTTTATTATTTTTTGTTATTCATTGTACATATTATTTTATATATTCACCTTTCCTTTTTTTAAATCTATAAATAAAAATATACATCTCATTTAATTTTCCTTCTAAAAGCAAAATAGGGAATAAACATAGACTACACATTTGTTGAATGAAAGAATAATGGATGTAAATACATCATCAGCACAGTTTGGCTGAACTTAGTAAGAGATTTTTTTTTTTTTTTTTTTTTTTTTTCGGTACTGGGGATTGAACTCAGGGGCATTCTACCTCCGAGCTACACCCCCAGGCCTATTTTTTATTCTTTATTTTGAAACCGAGTCTCACTAAGTTGCGGAGTGCCTCACTAGGTAGCTGAGGCTGGCCGCGAACCCGGATCCTCTGGTCTCAGCCTCCCGAATGCTGGGATTACAAGCGTGCGCCACCACGCCCGGCTTGAACTTAGTAAGAGATTATTGAGTATAATTTGCTTATGGACATTTTTGTGGCAGAAAGCCATAAAGCTTACTAATTTTACTTTTAATTCATTGTCCACTGTTATATACTATTGTCTAAACTATTGATATTATTGCTTCTTAGAAAAATCATGGTTGATTTCATCAGATATTCAGTAAAATACGTAAGGGGATATGCATGAAATTAGCAGAAAGATTATAGCATTCTAGTTTTACTAAACCAGATGGTTTTTCCATAAGTATAGCCATGATGAAGAGAGATCTAAAAGGTCAACAAATTCCCATTCTGAGTTTTCCCAGTCACAAAGGAACTGATTCCAACACAGGAACAATTCAAAACTTCCTTAAATGTGCTACTTACTAGGTTGTCTGTACCTTTATCCCTTAAATCCTAGCTAGGAAAAGCTTCACTCATACCACAGTTAGAAGAAGTAGAAAAGTACAAGCTTTAGGAAAAAAAAAACAAACAAACTAAAAATCAGATGGAAAACCATGATTCTTCATGCTCGTTTTATATTTAGCTATTTGATATAATGAAGAGATTAAATTTCCTATGTATTTTGTTATGCATGCATAAGCTTCAGTTTGTTTTTTATTTCAATTTTTACTTTAATGAAACCCATAAAAGAGCAAATTGATTCTTAACCACCAGGTCCTGAGAGTTGTGTGTGTGTGTGTGTGTGTGTGTGTGTGTGTGTGTGTGTGGTACTGGGGATTTAACCCTAGGACATTCTACCTTCGAGCTACATCCCTCCGTGCCCTGTTTTATTTTGAAGCAGGGTCTCACTTAGTTGCTGAGGCTGGCCTCTAACCTGTTATTCTCCTGTTCCAGCCTTCCATGTACTGGAATTACAGGCCTGGGCCATTATGCCTAAATTTTGAGTTTTTTAAGTGTAACCTTTTATACTTCTCTGTATGTACCTGCTAGGTTAAAACTATCCAAAAAAGATAGTCACTAGAGAAATGGAGGATATTGGACTCAAATAATTAAAAATTGAACTACATTATTTAAATATTGATGAAAAACAATAATTTATTATATTCTGAGAGTAGACTGAACATCCTCATAAAAAAAGAGAAACATACTTTGGTTTGATTCAATCAGAGCATACTTATGTATGAGTCAGTATTCTAAGAAATTTTATATTTTACTTTATTTAACTTTGCAGAAACTCCCTATGGTGCATATGATGATGATGATACACATGAGGAGACTGAACCTACCAAAGGTTAGGGAACTTTTCCTAAACATCTCTCTTAATGTGTGGTTAAAGCAATGTTTTGAGACCATTGGTTAAGAGGTAGTCAGGAGTAAAGGGAAGATTATAAGCCATATAGGGACTTGAAACTATTTCTATCACTCACTAGCTCCAGGTCTTATAAGTTATTGAGTTTTTCTAAGGACCTGTAAATTGATAATTAGACCTTCCTTTTACTGTTGTCTTAGAGAAATGGGATTGTGTATCAGAAGTAGAGTAAGTGCTTAATAAATGTTTAATCATTATATTATTACATCATTAATGAAAATTCCTACCATGGGTGTTAATGAGTACTAGGTTAGATAATAGTATCCATTATTATAATTAGTAACTTACCAAGTCTTAATTTCAGTTTTTAATTCCTGCCTTACTAATTATTCCAATCAGAAACTGCAAATATCCATCCCATTCCAGAGCCAAAAATCTCATCTGAAAGTTCAGGTGAAAGAAAGCAACATATTTGTGCTCTCATTTCTGAAGTTCATATCTGCTTATAAATTCATATATTGTCAGGTCTTCATTTTTCTAAAAGTCAGTACAGAACTACAGGAAAAACTTCCAGTGCATGAGGTGGCCTTACAAAACCTGCCTCTCTCTAATTGGGGCTGTCAAAACACCATGTTCCTTTCGGCTACCCAGAGGCTATTTCCTTGTTTAGGAGAGATTTGACAGTGTCATTCCCAATTCATGAACCCACATGTCACTGTCACAGGCCTGGTTTTGATCTTGGAAGCACCTCTTTCTAAACTTATGTTCAGACATCTTGCTTTTAAGGAAAGGAGACCTGGTGCCTCCATTAGATATTGTTAACCTGAAGTGAAACACAAATCCTGCCGTGACAGATGTGGCTTGTGACATAAGCATGCCGCTGTCTCCAAGACGTCTAGCAGGGACACACAGGCTAACAGGCTCAGTCCAGCCTGCTGACCGGCACTGTGGGGACAGGAGAGCATCTGGAAATAGGGCAGAATCTGTTTCAAATTACAGGAGCACAAATACAGTAAGATGATTGCACTGTGATTAAAGCACCAAAAACAATTTATCAGCTCAATAAGTTGTCACACCATCTGTCACATAAATGAGACAGTAAAACAGATTTGGTCTATAACACGGTCTGAAGAAATGCAAACTGGATCTAATTATTCATTTTTTTAAATTCCTTATTTTTATTACCTTTGTGGAAGGACTTCTCTAGTTTTCATAGTCATTCACCAAGAGTTCAGTTCCTTCCTTGATTTCCTTGTGTAAATATACACACATAGAGCCATTGTGACAGTTACTGATTGGCTGTCTCTTTGCTCCTTCATTTTCTGAAATATTATTTGGAGATCATATCCAAAAGGTCTATCATCTTTTCATTAATTTTAAGAATCAGAGAGTTGGACATGGTGACATACTCCTGCAATCCCAGTACTTGGGAGGCTGAGACAGGAGGATTGCAGATTTGAAGCTAGCCTCAACAATTTAGCAAGGCCTTCAGAAACTTAGTGAGATCCTGTTTCAAAATTTTAAAAATAGGGAGGTTCAATCCCCAGTAATACACACACACACACACACACACACACACACACACACACATACACACAATCAGGGAAATTCTAAATGTTATCTAATAATAACAGCTACCATCTGTTAAGCTCTTATTATTTGTGGAGCTAAATGTTTTATAGGTAGTCACATTAAATCCTCACAGATTTTAGAATTGTCTTTTCATAGATGGGAAATCTGTGCTTCAGAAAATTTAGACAATGTGCTCAGCATCACACAAAACCTAAGCAAAAGCTGTAGAATTCAAACTTAGATCTTTCTCACTCCTAAAAGTTGTTTTATCATTCACTTCATTTGGATTCAATTCAATGAAAAAGAAATATTTCATTAGAACAATTAGCCCAATATGATGGGGTAAGGATACAGCAGATTCAAATTGGTAGGAGCAATAAATAGGGTATCTAGGCAAACAAGGTTTACAACTAAAGTTAGTTCAGTTCCCACACCATCTCCCCAAGTCAATTAAAAACAACAACCCAAACAAAACAAAACAACAACAAAAACAAACAGAAAACTAAGCACTAGGGACAAAATCCAAAAGTGTGTTATTGATAAACAAAAACAATTATAGATATAAAAAGCCTCTGCGTTAATGTAATACCTGAAAAACAGTCTTCAATTCACCACAGAAAATTTGCATTCTGACACTTTCAAGCTTGAAGATCAGTAGAAAATAGGTCTTCAATCATTTGAAGATACATACACATAAATAATCCATGTACCAGTTACCAATTTGCTGCCTCTTACCTCCAAAGCCACCCTTCTTTGCCTTGAAGCAGAACCCTGTTAATGTTTCTCTTTGCCACCATATATAAGATGCAAGGTGATTGAGTTGACCTCTGCAGGAGGAAGGGGCTTCTCTTTCTTGTTCAAGTGCTATGCATCTTGTTCTGACAGCTCAGGCACCAATGGATGGCTTTTTCCCTGGCAGGCAGCTTCCTTACATTTGGTGTGAGGTGGTGCACATGCTTCCAGAGAATTTTCTGTGCATAACCATGGAAATCTTCCCAGTGGGCAGCATTCAGCAAGTCTCTCTGGCACCCCAGGTGGTGGCTTCCAGCTTTACAGTGACTTCCTGCAGCTCTCAGAAAACTTCACCACCTGGTCAGAAGAAGCACACTTGGAAGAAGTCAAGATCTCAGCACAGGAGCAGCAGAGAAAGTTAGTTTCTTCCTTGCATTCCTCCTCCATTTTAATTTGAAATGACACAATTGACTGCTTTAATTGCTTTAGATTAAAACTTACATATACAGAGCTTAAACTAGCAATTTTGCATTTTTATAGAACAGCAAGGTTTATTTTTATTTAACCTTTCAATTTGCTTCCATGTACTTATTTTATTTATTTATTTATTTATTTATTTATTTATTTATTTATTTATTTATACTGGAGTTGAACCCGGAAGTATTCTATCTCTGAGCTATATCCTCAGCCCTATTTTATTATTTATTTTGAAACAGGGTCTTGCTAAATTGCCCAAGGCCTTGCCAAATTGCTGAGGCTGGCTTTGAACCTGTGATCTTCCTGTCTCAGCCTCCTAAGTACTGTTATTACAGATATGTGCCACTTTCCCCAGATATGTATTTGCTTTTGAAGAAAATAAAAGATAGATATTATTTTATTATAGTTACAGTTGGTTATCCAATAGTATAGTATCAGTCATATTCCCCCAAGATCTGCATTCTAATTCCTGGAACCAGTGGTTATGTTACCTTCATGGCAAGGATTGAAATAAAGGTTATGGATAAAATTAAGGTTGCTGATTAGCTGACTTTAAAATAGGGAGATGAGAGTTCCTATTTCCCCACATCCTTCCCAGTATTTTTTATTGAATGCTTATACATTCCTGGAAGGATTGTAAAATGGTATTACCACTATGGAGATGAGTATGGAGATTCCTCAAAAGATTAGGAATAGAACTGCCATATGACCCAGATATCCACTCCTCAGTATATTTCCAAAAGAATTAAAGCCAGAATACTATAGGGATACAGCATACTTATATTTGTAGTAACACAATTAACAATATCCAAATTATGGAACTAACCTAGCTGTCCATCAGCAGATGAATGGATAAAAACAATGTGCCATATACACACAATGGAATTTTACTTAGCCGTAAAGAACAATAAAATTATGTCATTTGCAGGAGAATGGATAGAACTAGACAATATTCTGCTAAGTGAGATCAGCCAATCTCAGAAAGTCAAGGGTGATATGTTTTCTCATATGTAGAAACTAGAAAGAAAAAAGAAACAAAAGGAACTTCAGATAAAAGAGGAGAGAAACCAGTAGAATAATGAAAGGGGGTTGAGAGAGGGAAGTGGTGAGGGGAAAAGGGAAGACTGAGAAAAGAAATAGTTGAAATAATGTTATAACCATATATGAAGGTATCACTACCAATCTCACTAAATGTATGGAGGGCCCAGGGGTGGGATGCAGAGGGAAACAAGCCAAGTGCTGTGTGCATGTGTGCATGTATTACTTTGAAGTCTACTATGATGTATAATTACAAAGCACCAATAAAAGTATTTAAAAATCGGGAGATTATTCTGGATTATTTGGTAGGCCAAATATATTAGCAAGGGTCATTAAAAGTGGAAGAGGTGTGTTCCTTCTATTCCAATTCTCTGCAGTGCTTTTAACATGAATGAGTGTTGGATTTTATCAAATGCTTTTTCAATGTCTACTAAAATGATCACGTGATTTTTGCCTTTGGTTCTGTTTATGTGATGAGTTACATGTATTGTTTTTCTAATGTAGAACCAGCCTTGCATCCCCAGGATGAACCCAACTTGATTAAGGTGTATAATTTTCTGTGGTTTTGATGTCCATTGCTAGTATTTTGTTTAGCAGTTTTGCATCTAAGTTAATCAACATATAGGCCTATAGTTTTCTTTTCTTCTGCCATCTTTACGTGGCTTTGGTAGTATTGTCATGTTGGTTTCATAGAATGTGTTTGGAGAGTCTTGTTTCTATTTCATGAAATAGATTGAGGGGTATTGGAATTAGCTCTTCTATAAATGTTTTATAAAACTCACTTGGGAAACCATCTGGTCATGGGCTTTTGTTTGCTGGTAGGCTCTTTATTGATGCTTCAATCTCTTTGATTGATATTGGTCAGTTTAGGTTTTATATATCTTCTTGACTCAATTTAGGAAGGTTTTATGTGTCCAGAAATTTGTCAATTTTTTCTAGATTTTCCATTTGTATAGTTTTTCAAAGTAGTTTCTGATAATCCTCTCTATTTCCACACTGTTGGTGATAATATTACCTTTTTCATCTCTTATTTTAGTAATTTGGGTTGATTCTCTCTTTCTTTTGGTTAGGTTGGCTAAGGGTTTATTTATCTTGTTTATTTTTGTTGAGAAGCCAGCTTTTGGTATTGTTGATTTTCTTTATTGTTTTTGATTCTCTACTTCATTGATTTCTGTTCTGATTTTAATAATTTTCTGTCTTCTACTGGCTTTTGGGTTATACTGTTTCTGTTTTCAAAGGTTTTGAGATGTGTCATTAGGTTATTTATTTGGTGATTTTCTGATCGTCTTATGTGGATATTCAGTGCTATGAATTTTCCTCTTAGTACTGTGTTCAAGGTGTCCCAGAGGTTTTGATATGTTGTGTCTCTATTTTTTTGTTGTTGTTTATTTGTTTCTAGGAATTTCTTAAATTCTCCCCTTACTTCTTCTCATTCAGCAGTGTGGTATTCACTCTCCATGTGTTTACATGGTTACTTTGGGTCTTCTTATAGTTGATTTCTAGTTTCATTCCATTGTGGTCTGGAAAGACACAGAAAATTATGTCACATTTTTTGAATTTTCTTGTGCTCACTTTATGGCCTAGGATTTGGTCTAATTTGGAGAAGGTTCCATAGGCAGCTGAGAAAAATGTGAATTCAGCTGTAGTTGGGTGAGATATTCTGTATGTGTCTAATAGGTTCACTTGGTTTATGGTATACTTTAAGTCTAAGACATCTTTACTGTCCTTTTGCCTAGATCAATCTAGTGGTATGAGAGGAGTATTGAAGTCTCCCAGTATTATTGCATTGGGCTCTATGTGTGACTTAATATCATGAAGAGTTTGTTTTGTGAAAGTGCCTGCTCCTATGTTTGGGGCATAAATGTTAACTATTGTTATTTCCTCTTGCTGAATTGTTCCTTTTACCAGTAAACAATGACCTGCATTGTCTCTTCTGATAAGCTTAGGCTTAAAGTCTAATTTGTCTGATACTATAGTTGTCTTTTTATTGGAGAGTTGAGGCCATTCATATTGAATGTGATTATTGAGAGATGATTTTTCATTCCTAACATTTTGAGTTTTTAACTTTTGTTTGAGGTAGTGTTTATTCTTTGCTTAATTGTTTCCTTGCTGGAAATTATTGTTTCTCTGGTTCTGACATTTATATGTTAGTTCTACTTTGCAATTAATCTCTGAGTATTTTCTCTAGTGCTGATTGGGAAGACATAAATTCTTTCAGTTTCTCTTTATCATGGAAGGTTTATACTTTCCTGTCAAATTTGAGAGAGGATTTTGCTGGGTAGCAAATCTTGGCTGCAAGTTATTTTCTTTCAGAGTTTGGAATATGTTGCTTCAAGTCCTCCTGGCTTTCATGACTTGGTTTGAGAGGTCTGGAGTGATTCTAATTGATTTGCCTCAGAATGTCACATGATCTTTTACTTCTATTGCCTTTAAGATTCTCTCCTTGGCCTCTACATTAGTATTTTCTTTTCACCACAAGCTTAATATAAGCTACAAAAGTCAAGCTGATTTCCTACCAAACATCACTGAACTGAGCCAAATAAAGTGATTATCAAAGAGTTAAACTGCCTCCCCCAAAACACCCATGTGACCCAGTTGCATGAGTCTCTTTAAGTGAAGGAGATCTGCCAATTTTCTAATATTTGAGGTACCAGGACCAAACTGATAGCATCACTCTTCATTTTAGTCTTAACTCAACATTATAAAGGCAATATACAACAGGCCCACAGCCAATATCATATTAAATGGGGGAAAACAAGAGTTCCCACTAAAAACAGGAACAAGCCAAGGATGTCCATTATCACCACTTCTTTTCAATATAATACTTGAGACTCTAGCCAGAGCAATAAAGCTAAAGAAGGAAATCAAAGGAGTACAAATAGGAAGGGAAGAAAACTAAACCTGTCCTTATTTGAAGATGACATGATACTATACTTAGAATACCAAACAAACTCAAAAAGTGATCAACAAAGACTTATAGAAGTGATCAACAAATTCAGCAGTGTCTAGATGCAAAATATTCTTAAAAAATCAGAAGCTTTCCTGTATGCTAACCATAAATCCAGTGAAAAAAAATTCAGAAAACAATTCCACTCATGATATCACTCTGAAAAATAAAATACTTAAGAATAAACCTAACCTCAAAATTAATGAGTGCAAAAATCAAAATTCAATCATTTTCTTCAAATGTGTCCCTTTTCTGGTTTTTGCAGCTTTAGAATATGCAACTTAAATTCTTCCAGCTGATGGAACCATGAAATTTTTAGTGCTCCTTGACTTCCTCTCACATCTAATCTGCAAAGACTGTGGTCAGCTCCCCCTCCAAATTCATGGAGAACTCAAGTACTTCTCACCACTTTCACCTTGTGTAAGTTAGCAGCAACCACCATTTCCTTGAAGATTGCAATGTCAATTCTGTGTCTGCTGTCTGCCCTGGCTATTTCTACCCTGGCTGAATCTCATATTCTTCTCCACATAGTAGTGGAAATGATGTCTTAGCATAGGTCCATGCTAATCTGCTCAAAATCTTTCTAAGGCTTTCCCTCTTAATGAAATAAAATAGTTCTTATCATAGCCTACAGGGTCCCATGTTACTTGGTCTCCAGAAACCTATAGAATCCTTTACCATGTCTCTTATTGTCACATTGTTCTAGCCATGTTCTCTTCATTGCTTCTAGAACTCTCTAAGCACATTTCTCTGCTGCAGGATTTTCCATTGCTGGGGGAGTGTTCCTCTAGATATCCATCCACAGAGCTGGTTCCATGGCTTCCTCCTGATTTTCCTGGCAGCCCACCTGCTTTCCCATCACTGTGTCTCTGTGTCCTATTTTAATTCACTCTGGCCACTTGTCACCCTGTGTTTATTTGTTTTCTGTGTTTTGCCCCACTTGACTATAATTACTATGAGAGTAGAGATGTGATCTATTTTTGTGATTGTTCGCTACTCTACTTCCTTTATCCAAATCAGTGTCTGAGTTGTAGGAGGTGCTCAGGAGATATTTTTGACAAAAGAAAGAAATAGTGCTTAAATTTTCATCACACAGTTTATCTGCTTTGTACCTTTCAATCAACTGCTTTGCAAATCAAAAAGAGATTAAATTTGAAACACTAGATGAATTACTTTTATTCATGGCAAAAATCACAGATATCATGGAAGGAATTAAAAAGTATCAAAACTAATTAAGAAAGAAGTCCAAGGTTTAAGTTATGCCAGTATACCAACTCTGGTCCCAGACTGTCTGGAGTCAAATCCTATTTAATTTTGCCACTGAAAAGTTGTGTTATCTTGGTCAAATTACTTCATTTTTTAGTGCCTCCCCTTTTCATCTACAAAATAGGAATACTAATAGTACCTGCCATATAGTGTTGCTATAAGAATTCAATGAGCTAGTGTTTGGTAATTTTTAGTAATGCCTTGCATTGGTAAGTCCTACATAAACATTTTGTAAATAAATAAGCCTTCCTTTTCCATTTATATACATACTTTTAGAACATAGAAAAAAAACCTTCCAGATGATTTTTTTATAATGTATAACTTTAAAATTAAACCTAACATAGAGTCTAAAGACCAAGGTACAAGGTACTTTGAGTATAAATGTAAAAAGTATATAAATTCTATAAAATCATATAAATAAAAATTGTAGTTATTAACAAATAAAGTATTTAAGGTATGTTAAAGAATAATAAAATGTTGCTCAATCCTGAAAAGTGAAAAGTGAAGATGACTCATTGGCATGAAATCTATTAACATAATGATTTATTGATGATAAAGGGTATTTCACAAAACTCAATTTTCATTCCTACTAATGAAGAAAAATATTACTAATGAAGAAAAATATTCAGTATTTCCTAATTATTTTTCTTCTAAACTCTCTCACACATAGGCTAAACTTTACTCTAAAAGTCAAGGTGGGTAGTCAAGGTCGGAATAGAGGCAGTGTTGGAAAAAACTGATTTAATGTAACAGAAATAAAGTAATATTCATGCTAAACTTTATAAGCAATACTAAACTTGCACTATTAGAAAATTCCCCAAAATGTACTACATATTTTATCTTCATGAAAAAAAAAACAAACCTAGACAACGTTTTCTAAGTTTCAAACTTAAACTCAGGGACAAAATTTGTTTTAAATCTATAAATGCATTATTATTATACAGGAATGACATGATAGTCATTTTACTTGAATTATATAAAAATGCCTAGAAAAAGGATTATTGAGAACAGTGTAATAATAAAATTAACTCTTTTAAAATTATTTTGCTTCGTTCAATGCTATTGAAAAGTTCACATTTGGGGATGGTGACATGCCTGTAATCTCAGTACTTGGGGGACTGAGACAGGACGTTCGAGGACAGCCTTAGCAATTTAGCAAGACCCTCAGCAACTCAGGGAGACTTTGTTTCAAAATAAAAAGTTCAAAGGAATGGGGGTGTATCTCAGAGGTAGAATGTCCCTGAGTTCAATCCCTAGTACCAAAAAAAAAAAAAAAATTCTGATTCATGGTTGAGGATTCAATTTAACTAAAATGTGCTTCAGTGACTGAAGATCACTCAGCATTATTATTTTTACAATTCTTTAATTACATCCATTTTCAAAAATTACAGATGTAGCACTTACTGCTTTGAGGCTATTTTGAAATATAAGACTGTTGATAAGCTGCCCCAAACTGACCTTTCCATGTCCTCCTATAGAGGATGGTGTTGACTATATCCAGCATTCACGACCTCTTCCACCTTTCTATAGAGTACTGACTTCATTTAGTTATATATTGCTACTTTTCATAGCCCAATTAACCAAGAGGAAGCTGGCCCTGTCCCAAGCCTGGGGAGGTCACATGATTGGTCCAAGGCAAAGTTTCCAAACTTTTTGGTCCCGGCACCCCATTTAAGAATTATTGAAGAATCCACCTTTTAAGAATCTAGGTCATATCTGTGGACATTTTCTATATTAGCAATCACAACAGCAATCTTAACAATACTTTTTAAAGGTAGCAATAATAAACCCAATTTATCTTAATAAAAATAATTTACTTTGTGAAAAAATAAAACCCAGATATCCCAAGAGGCTCCCTGAATTTGCTTTGTAAACTACTGTTCCAAAATAATCCATCCCTGAGTGAGGGGCCACTGAGTGAGGGTTCAAGACCATAACTGACATTTGGTATTTTTCCCATAAAGTTTGGTGACTTTGCCCAAATTCAGGCCAGTGAATCTAAAGAACTTCATTTGGGGCTTCTAAGAAATCCTTTCTCTCTTAGGGCAAAATCAACCAGAAGAGGCCATTTCTCTCTTTCTTTGTGACAGGTAAAAGGCACCAGTTTGCCTGGGATGTGTTCAGTTTATGCCTCTTTCCTAGAGTGGCTGTATATTAAGGTCTCTACTTTTCCTTTTCCAAGATCTCCCACTTTAAGTGACAAATTAGACAGCCTCTCTGGGAGTATAGAAATGAAACAAAGAATTGCAGCAGTTACTTTGGCAGTTCTTGAAAGATAACTATAATGCACATTTCTATTCCAGTCTGGAGCCCTCACTATTGACTTGGAATCAGTCTGAGATTTTAAGATTTGCAGCTGAAGGCACCTTAAGTGACTGACAAATGTCTACCACCTCCAGTGTTGAGGTGACAGCATAGTGTATATTCTTCCAGCTCATACAAACACATGTACTTGCTTACATATACATGTTTCACATAAGAGTTTCAGGGCTGGTTTGTTTTCACAAGAATGAAGTTACAACAAACATATTTAATAACTTACAAATCTCATTCCTTATTAGTAGTTTCATAATATTTCATCACATAAGTGTATCACCATGTTTTCTCCTATTCTTAGACATAGAGATGGTTTCCAGGTTGAGCCATGACTAATAAGATAGAAATCATTTTTTTTTTTACATAGAAATTCTGTTGCTTTTTTATGATAGGATAAATCTAAATGCAAAATTTCTTGGTCAAAGATAATTTAAGGATTATTATTCATAAAAATAATGAGAACATACCAGGCATGGTGGTACACACCTGTAATCCCAGTATTTGGGAGGCTGAGACAGGAAGATTGCAGATTCGAGGCCAGCCTCAGCAACTTAGCAAGGTCTTCCATAACTTAGTGAGACCCTATTAAAAAAATACATAAAATAAAATAAAATAGAGCTGAGGTGTACTTGGAGGTAGAATACACCAAGGCTCAATCCCCGGTACCCCGCATACACACACACACACACACACACACACACACACACACACACACACAAAAGGAAAAACTTTGATGAAAAAATAATGGAATGAATACAGCCTCCAAGACATATTGGAAGAATTCCAAATCAGTACTGGATTTAGTAATGGTAAAGTTGGAGGAGAGAAGATTGGAACTGTTAGCAACAATTTCAAATGACATCTTTTGTCATCACTTAAGTACCCAATTTGCCCAAGTGTTTTAAAAAGCAAATATAAGCCAGGTGTGGTGGAACATGCTTGTAATCCCAGTACTTGGGAGGCTGAGACAGGAGGATTCAGGTTTGCAGCCAACCTCAGCAACTTGTGAGGCCCTCTGCAACTTAGTGGATCCTGTTTCAAAATAAAGAATAAAAAATCAGACTGAGGGTGTAGCTCAGGGGTAGAATGCACCTGGGTTCAATCCCCAGTAACACATACACACACACACACACACACACACAGGCACACACACACACACACACCAAGGAAGAAGAAAGAAAGAAAGAAAGAAAGAAAGAAAGAAAGAAAGAAAGAAAGAAAGAAAGAAAGGAAGAAAGAGGAAAATATGCATGGAAAATAAAAGGACATAAAGTCCTTCAATTTTGGAAATGTTCCCTGCTCCTATGGCATGTTAAGGAAATAAATGTTAGCTATTATACACAATTAATCAATATAACAGCTAAAATATGAAATATGAATTACTTATTCAATCATATACATGCCATATGTCACTTAGAATAATGACTATGGTCATTTTTTTTTTTTTTTTGCAGTACTGGGAATTGAATTCAGGGGCATTCTACCTCCGAGCTACACCCCCAGCCCTATTTTTATTTTGAAACAGGATCTCCCTAAGTTGCAGAGTGCCTCACTTGGTAGCTGAGGCTGGCCGCGAACCCAGATCCTCCCTTCTTAGCCTCCCAAATGCTGGGATTACAAGCATACGCCACCATGCCCAGCTGACTATGGTCATTTTTAATGGTAACCAGAAAAGAAATTTTACAAGTCAATATATGAAAAAGAGTTTAAACTTTTGAAAACCATATTTTATTATCTTATGGGATATATAAGAAGACATAAGCCTAATAGTGCCCCATTCAGGGCACAAAAGGGGAAATTTCCTTTAAGCTCTGATATTGACAACTTATATAACTATTTATAAATGAGTAAAAAAGAGGTCATGATCTGAACATCTGATTGTTTTTCTATTTTTATTAATGTAAAAATATGTATTGTATATTATATACTGATGTCTACTCTAAAATATAAATGGTATCAAGTCTCTGTTTAATTCTCTTTTGTCCCTGCAGTATAGGACAAAGTTTGGGGAAGACAAGTAAGAGAAAGTGATGGAGGTTATACTTACAAAAAATAATTCAACAATTTCTTTGAATATTTATCTTCTAATTAAATGAAGTAAGCAGTTCATCTAATCAGCAATTTATTCACTGCTTATAGAGTTCAAAGACTATTGTTTCCTATCTACAGATTTGAGAGGTATTAAATCACAGTGCAATTGTGTGTATGTGGGGGGAGTGTTATTGGGGATTGAACCCAGGGGCATTCTATTTTTATTTTATTATTTATTTTTTTATTTTGAAACAGAGGACCTCACTAAGTATCTGAGGCTGGCCTCAAACCTGTGATCCTCCTGTCTCAGCTTCAAAAGTACTGGAATTACAGGCATGTGCCATCATGCCTGGCTAATCACAGTGCAATTTTTAAAACTGGCCCAAAACAATGGAAAAACCTTTTTTATGATAAGAATGTTTATGCACATTGAAATGCTACCTTTAGTATTTTTTTTTTTTTTTTTAGTACTAGGGATGGTACCCATGGGCATTCTACCTCCAAGCTACACCCCCAGTCCTATTTTTTATTCTTTATTTTGAAATAGGGTTTCACTAAGTTGCAGAGGGCCTCACTAAGTAGCTGAGGCTATCTGCAAACCTGGATCTTCTGGTCTCAGCCTCCCAAGTACTGGGATTATATGTGTACACAACCATGCTCGGCTGCTACCTTTATTATTTCTTTTCTTTTTTTTCTTTTTTTTTTTTTTTCAGTACTGGGGATTGAACTCAGGGGCATTCTACCTCCAAGCTATACCCCCAGCCCTATTTTTTTTTTTTTATGCTTTATTTTGAAACAGGGTCTCCCTAGGCTGCGGAGTGCCTCACTAGGTAGCTGAGGCTGACCTCGGACCCGGATCTTCCGGTCTCAGCCTCCCAAATGCTGGGATTACAAGCATGCACCACCACGCCCGGCTTACCTTTAGTATTTCAATGATATTTATGTGAATATGAAATACATAAACTTAGCATGTAGTATAGATTCCCCCTATCCTTTCCTTTTTCCAAGAACACATTTTAATTAGATGCTCTTCCAGAGATAGACAAGAGTATGTGTGCATATGAATTACTGCTTTTCCTATAGCAGCCTACCGTGCTAGGAGAAACATCATACTTTTTCTTATTTAACATTACATACATAGTTCAAATTCATCACATGGAGAGAACATACAGTTCTTTGGCAGGCTTATTAAACACTCTATTAAATAATTATCTTATTATGAGACATCTACATTGATTTCTCTTGCAATCTACAAATAATATCTTTATAGAAGTCCAAAGAGGTATAAGTTTTACATTTTGACAATATCACAAAATTGCTTTCTCATTTCCCATTTCCACAAATTCCTCAGTTGCCTTAATCCCTATGTTTCTAAGATATAACATGTTTTAAACTCTTTGATATTTGCAAATCTAATAAATATACTGACATATAATTATTATTTTTATTTCTGTAAGTATTCATGAGGTTGAGATTAATTTCACATGTTTAACTTTTTTCCTGCTGATTATTTATATTCTTTGCTCATTTTTTTCTATTGAGATTTTTGTCACCATTTTATTAATTTGTTGTTACTTCTTATATATTAATTATCAGTCTGTGTTTGATACTTAATGATATATGTGTTCTTAGTTTGTCATTTATCAATCTTATTTTTCTTGTTTTTAGATAATTTGAAAAATTTTAATATTATAATGGGTAAAATTTATCTTTGTTTTCCTGTATTCTAGTTTTGGTGTCATTCTTAAAGTGGTTCATTTTTAGATTTTTTAAATCATGTTTTTTTCTAGTTGCTAGTTTTATTTTTCTTGCTTAAATCTCTGATCCACCTGAAATGCATTTTGGTATAATAATTGAAATGCAATTTTAACCATTTGCCTCCATCTATTTATCAACTATTTTTACTCTACAAAGAGGCAATACCATCTTCCTCATACAGCAAATTACATACAGAAATATCTATTATAAGAACCACAAAATATGATGGTTTGAGCCGGGCGTGGTGGCGCACACTTGTAATCCCAGCATTTGGGAGGCTGAGACCGGAGGATCCTGGTTCGGGGCCAGCCTCAGCTACCTAGTGAGGCACTCCGAAACTTAGTGAGACTCGGTTTCAAAATAAAGAATAAAAAATAGGGCTGGGGGTATAGCTTGGAGGTAGAATGCCCCTGAGTTCAATCCCCAGTACCACAAAAAAATATATATATGATGGTTTGATAATCAACAGAGATAGTTTCCCTTATATTTCTTCATTGTTCAGAATTTTTCTAGCTTTGAGTCTAGGATTGTTCCAAGAAGCAAATTGGTGAGAGGAGTAGTGAGATTTAGGGCACATTTAGTTAATCTAATATAACTGTTTAAATTATTTCTTATACTTCAAGAAAGAAAAATTGATTTTTTGTTGTTGTTGCTAAAAGATAAAACACTCGGGTACAGATGTGGCATCAAATTAAATAAATTTCTCTCTCTCCGAAAGCACCTCTAACAATAACATTGTTCTAGTAGGCTTTTCTTCAGAACATTTCTGGTTGGTGGTATTCAGTTGTTATTTGGGAACTGGAGCATATTCTCTGCAACAAAAGAAAATTGTGAGTGTGTTTCTTTCTTTTTTGCTAAGTTTTCTGATCTAGTTTCCACTAATTAAGCAGTAATCGAGACCCTTACACTTTGAAGTTTCACTCATTACCTGGCTTCTGTAAGTCAACAAAAGGCAACATCTAAAGCCTTCAGTATTGGACCATCACTTTGGGGACTACTAATTGAATGTAATTACTTTATTTGGTGCCAGGGTTCATACTTGTAACATTGCCTTGTAATAACTTAAATTGTCTACATACTACAGAGGGACTGTTTGACGCCAGTGTGGAGACGGTCGGGCAGCCACTTGGGCCGTCGAAGCAAAATCAAAAGTGAGGAGACATTGTCATTTGGCTACCTACTCATTAGCTGCCCTCTGTGGATGTCGGTCATTTTGAGTGGACAGGATGTGTAGTGACTGAATCTTGCCCCTAAAAATAGCTGTGAAAATATGCATTTGGGATGCACAGTAATTGGTTACTTAGTTAATCACAGATATTTTTAAAGACTTTGGGGAAAGGCAAGATATTTTTAAACTGACCTTGCCTTGCAATACTATCTACTCCCACCCCTCTTTCTCTCTCTCCTCTCTCCTCTCTCCTCTCTCTCTCTCTCTCTCTCTCTCTCTCTCTCTCTCTCTCTCTCTCTCTTTCTTTCTTTCTCTCTGTATGGGGGGAGGGTATGTGTATAAAAAAGGAGTTATGATAGGACAAAGATCAAAAGGATAAAACTAAAGTTTAATGCTGTTCTTTGTTATTTCATTTGAGAAATTTGAAGGCTGGCATGCCATTGAATAGTCAAGTCCTTTTGCTATTTCATTTCCCTGGCCTTATATTTTAGCAATCACTTTTCTCCCAACAGAAATTATCATTGAAACTTTATTTTTTACTGCATTTTAGAAGAAAGTTTATTGTGGAGGGGAGATTACAGGCCTGAAAGCTTTAACAAGTTTTGGAAAAGCTCTCTGACCAACACACTAGGTGCAATCCAGTCTGAATTTTTGCCCCTGCTTGGGTGATTAATCATATGTTGAAGCTGGTCTTACTGACTCTAATAACAGGGCATAGCTTTGACTCTTTGTGGACCTAGGGAATAAGAGCATCTTCCTGGAGTGTCATGAAACTCCCCTTTCCTTAATGGTGCCAGCAGGTCTACACCACTGCAAGTTAAAGCTAATGTGAACCTTCCATTCTCAAATTGCATTCAAATTTGGAAAGAAAAAAAAATACTATAATTTCAAAAGAAAGGATAGGGTGTAGGGTAACAAAAAAAGTAAAAAATAAGTTAATAAGTTGAATAAAATTAAGTGTAAATATTTGGTTTTCCTGAATCCCCTCTAATTACTTTTTCATGATGCTTGAAAAAATAAAATGACTACAAAAGTCAGAAATACTATTTCCTTATATGTATGTTTATTAGAAGATACAATTCAAGTACTATTAAATTTACCTTCCAACATAATTCAGTGCTTTTGAGTATACTGACAAACTTGTACAACAATTACTACTATCTAATTCTACAACATTGTCACCATCTCACAAAACTCCCTACCCTTTAGCAGTCATTTCCCATTCTCCATATAACCAACGTTTATTCTTGTTTATCTTTTTTATTATAGCCATTCTAGTGAGCATGAAGTGTTATCTTTGTTTTTTATTTGCATTTCTCTTTTGAGTTACGATATTGACACTGAGAATCTTTTCATATGTTTTCTGGCTTTTTGTATAGTTTCTTTGAAAAAAATGTCTATTCATGTTTGTTGCTCATTTTTTAAATTGGGCTATTGTCTTTTTCATTGTTAAATTGTAAGAGTTTATATATATATATATATATATATATATATATATATATATATATATATATATTGCATAGTGAACCATTAGAATATATGTTTTTAAAATATTCCCTCCCATTCTCTTGTCTTTTCTCTTTCTTGATAGTATTATTGACCAATTAATCTATTTTTTCTTTTGCTGCATGTTTTTAGTGTCTCTTCAACACTTATCTAATCCTAAATTGCAGAAAACTACCCTTATGTTTTGCTTCCAATAGTTTTATAGTTTTAGCTACTACATTAAGTCTTTATCCATTTTGAACTAATTTTTTAATACGATGTGAGATTAAGAGACAAACCTTATTATTAGTAGTAGCAGTAAGGAAGACGAGGAGGAGGAGGAGCAATTATTTGTGTTGTGGATTGAACCCAGTAGCATTCTATCTCCAAGCTACACCCCCAAACCTTTATTATTTTTAATTTTCAAACCATGTCCACTCAGTTGCTGTGGCTGGCCTTGAATCTGTGATCCCATCTCAGCCTTCCAAGTACTGGGATGAAAGGCATGCACCACCAGGCCTGGGTCAAGCTTAATTCTTTTTCATGCCACAATCTAGCTGTCCTCACACCATTTATTGAAAAGATTATTCTTTTCCCATTGAATGGCCTGGTCACCATCATCAAAAATTAATTTACTATATTTGGATTTATCTCTGGGTTCTCAATTCTATTCCATTGACCTATATAACTATCTTTTTTCAGTACCATATAGTCTTGATTTCTGTACTTGTATAGTAAGTTTTGGAATCAGGTAATGTGGGTGTTCCAATTTTGTTCTTTCAAGATTGTTTTGCATGCGTGTATAATTTTTACATAATTATAATTAAAATCACAGTAGAAATTTTTGACCTGAGAAAATCTGGAAGTATAATTTCGTTTTATAAAGTATTTTTAAAGATCTTATCATAGTGTAAATAGTTACAAATAATCTGATTGTCTGAACCTATAAACCACTCTTATGTAATAAAGAAACCTTTTTACTGGAATTAACATTTAGTAATTTGTGTTTCAGAATGCTGAGTTACTATGTTAGTATAGAATGCAATATAATATTTTGAACAATATACACAGTCGAGAATTTGTGTTAGAATATCTGTTTTATTTTCAGTATTGCTATTCGTTGCTGCTGATGACTTAAAGCAAGATACTTTGTTTTCCCTATAGATAGCTTGAGTATAGGCTTATTTTCCAGGCAGCTGAAAAGGATGAAAGGGGAAGTGGAACAATCTGACTCCCACCTATCTGCCATTACCCAGGACCCTGTTACAGAACCTTGGGAGCTCTAAGGGAGACTGGGGGATAGTCTTACATCTTTCTGGCAACCAAGTTCTCAGCTAAAATTCCGAAGAACTATCTTCTGCTGATGAGAGAGTACAGCCATTCCTTGGCCTAACTCTGTAATTAAGGCCCATTTATCCTTTATTTTCATGACCAGTTTGTATCTTTCACTCAGAAAAGTTTTTGCATGGTTAATGACACACTTTTTTAAATTACAACAATTTTCTTAGGCTTTTTTTTTTTCTTTCCTTATTTTGGGAAGTACTGCAGGTAGTTGATAAATCAAATGCTACAGAAAAATTTATAATGAAAAACAACGGTCACTTCCTTTGCTCACAGTATGCAATCTATTTCAGTTTTTAATTCTGTAATTGTTACTTCCATATATATTTATAGACCTTCCTTCCTCCCTGTGCTCTAGGGGATGAGTAGGACTTACCTGGTGCACAGTTACACTGAATAGTCCCATCACTGCTCTCCTGGGTTGAAAACTTTGTCTCTTGCATCAAATAAATTTTAATTTATGTTCTTAGTTTGCAGAAACACTGCTCAGTTCCTCCTTGTAACAAATGCCTTCATTCTGTGCTTACCCTGGAATGCTAGTTTGGTCAGATAATGAATCTAGGTTAGGGTTTCATTTTGAAACTTAGAATACTTGGTTTTATGTCTTCTTAAAGCTATTTTGATTTTTTTTTTTTTTTTTTTTTAGGAGAAAGGGTCTTGCTATGTTGCCCAGGCTAGCCTCAAACTCCCAGGTTCCTACCTCAGCCTCCCAAGTAGCTAGGACTATAGTCATGCACCACAGCAGCTCATTGTTTCTTATTACTTCGCACTTGATTTTTTCTCTATGAACTCATTTACAGACTTACTTTTATTCTAGGTACTCTGAACTTAATTTTTCAAGCTGAACACTCTTAAGGGGACATCTCCTAAGCAGTTTCAGTGTCACATGAGGTAGGCCTATGTGCCTGGGAGAGCCAAACTTAATGAATCAAATTTCAACTTTTGTAGAACTAGGAAAATAAAAATTCAACTGATATAATCAAACAATAATTGCATTTTCTTGGTGATTAATTTTCTTCCAAATGAATTAAAGATTTAAACATTAAAATAACAATAAAACGGGCTCCAAGAAAACATAGGTATTGCCATAACTGATTCTAGAAATTAAATACTTTATAAACAAAGACCAAAAGAAGAAACAATGGAGGAAAAGTTTGTAAATTTGATTTCATCATATATTTGGGAAGCTTCTAAATGCAAAGACTATAATTGAAATATTATTAGGCAAATGAAAGACTGAGAATTATCTGTGAAATAGCCATAGACAAAAGCTTGATATTCTTACTATGATTATGAGCTCTTAAAAAAAATCAAAGAAAAGTAAAAAAAAATTCCCAAAGGAAAAAAAATGCAGTAACTGAATAGGTATTCATATGGTAATAAATATAAATATAAAACAATTTTTTTAGTGAAAATATGCTCGAGGGGGTATTGAAAAGTTGTACTATAAATGCAGAGAATTCAATTGACCAATACGTATCAAAGGCAATACAAATATGTATTTCTTTTGACTTAACAATTCTATATTTAGGAATCTAGAAATGGAAAAAAGTCAAGTAATTGTAGATATGTATGTTTAAGAATATTCAACACTTAGCTGTTCATAGTAAAATAGGAAATAACCTAAGTTTCCAAAAAATAGGCAAGATGTAAAATTACAATATACCAACAAAAAGAAAAAGAAAAGAAAAAATGGCATAACATAGAGTATATTTATGTGATAAATTAAAAATGTTGCCATATCTACACAATCACTGACATAAAAAGATACCCAAGAAATTGTCTAATGAAAAATATATGTTTCCAAACAGTTTATAGCCTAATTCCAATTTATTGACCTGCATAACTGAATAATCACGCAGATATGATCTGGAAGTTCATTCGTAATGTCATGCATTTGAAAGTCCAGAAAAACACACACAGTGATGTAAAAAGTGGTGTTTTCTGGATTGTGATTTTGTTTTGTTTTTTAATTTTCTGTGTTTCCTAAATTTTCTAAAATGATCAAGTATTGCTTAAACAAGGAAAAAAGATTTAAGTGATTTTTCTTTCTTTGATTTAAAGATATTTCTGGAGGGTGTCTCTTAATAATCAGAGATCATCAAGATATAGATTTTAAATTGACATGATGTAGGGTAAACTTTCATTTATCCCTTAAAAGCTTCAACTCTCTTAACCTCACTTTTCATACAGACCTTCATATTAGATTCAACCACAATAAATCTATTTTTTCCTACATATTATTTTCTTTCTGTGGTTTCATGCTTTCTAATTACTTAGAAACAAGCATTCATTCTTTACTTGGACAAAATGTTATTAGTTATCCCTACAATTTGGAATGATATTTCTATCAGATATTATAATAGGTTTTTCCTTATGAATTCGACCATTAAGTATAAATAGTTCACACTAAATACAAATGTAAGGAATAACCTGTTTAATCAGACCAGATAATATCATTAAAGTCCCTGTTCCTGTTCCGGTAGAAAGAGTGTAGGTTGAGTACTTATCCAGATAATTTGATTACTGTAAACAGTCAACTTTGTCTGAATGATCTGGATAATTTCCTCACCTCTCCACTTTACACAGCCTGAGATTCTAGGTTTATTTTTGCATCCTACAGGCCACTTTCTGCAATCAGAGAAAATCAGATTGTCACTCTATTTAACCTTCCTGTGCCTTGGGTAATTAAGTCAACAAATTAGCTGAAGACTCCAGTGCGGAAGGGAATTGGTAGACTGCGGTCAAGACACACACTTATGAATTTTCCCTTAAGCTGCTTTTCTTAAGGAAGTTTGATAAGAGCCATATGATCTCAATTATCATTAACTCTCTGTGGTTTCCGTGTTTGGGGGCTTGAACCTGACTTTAGAAGGCCTAGGACCCCCTTCGCTGTGTGCCTGAGCCATATACTGCCAGTCCATTCATAATTTCCAGCTTATCTTGCACTGAGAAAGGGCACTTAAATCACTCTTCACACACTTACTGCACGTAGGGGCCGTACTACTTCAGCAGGCTGCTTTTGGTTTCTCTTCAGTGCCTTCAGTAATATGTTTTTCTAATTAGCCCAGCATCATTCTTTAGACTATTTTTTCTTTTGCTCATTTTTAAAAACTGAAATTTTAAAGCTGATACATAGAACGTAAATATTGTACATATCGCTGGAATGTCGTATAATGTTTTTTACACATTGCATAATACTTAAATCAGGTTAAGCATGTCCTCTCCAAACACTGATCATTTTTTTTTTTTTTTTTTTTTTTTTTACGGTCCTGGGAATTGAACTCAGGGGCATTCTACCTCCAAGCTATACCCCCAGCCCTATTTTTTATTCTTTATTTTGAAACAGGGTCTCACTAAGTTTCGGAGTGCCTCACTAGGTAGCTGAGGCTGGCCGTGAACCCGGATCCTCCAGTCTCAGCCTCCCAAATGCTGGGATTACAAGCGTCTGCCACCACGCCCGGCTACACTGATCATTTTTTTATGTTGAAAAATTTCAAAATCCTTCCTTCCGTGCTTTTTGAAATGTACAGCATATGTACATATGTGCAATGCAATTCTTATCATATACAAATACAATTTATTAAAAATATAATTGCTTATTATTTGAATATCTAAAGCTGGGCGTGGTGGCCAATGCTTGTAATCCTAGCATTTGAAAGGCTGAGACCAGAGGATCCAGGTTCGCGGCCAGCCTCAGCTACCTAGTGAGGCCCTCCACAACTTAGTGAGACCCTGTTTCAAAATAAAGAATAAAAAATAGGTTGAATATCTAACCTTATTTCTCTGTGTGTGGTTGTTTTTTTTTTTTTTTTTTTAGAATTTTAGGCTTAGTTTCTCCTTGTGAAGATTTAAAGAATATGAGAAAATAGATGTGGCAACACATATCTGTAATCCTACTACTTGAGAAGCTGAGACAGAAGAATTGAGGATTCAAGGCTGGCCTCAGCAACTTGGTGAGACTCTCAGGAACTTAGCAAGACCCTGTTTCAAAATAAAAAGTGAAAAAGGCTGAGGGTGTAGCTTGGAGATAGAATGCCCCTGGGTATAACACCCAGTACCATAAAAAAAAAAATAAAAGAAAAAGAATTTTTAATAGCTGATGGGACATAGTTTCACTTTTGAACACATAATATTGAAAACTACTCCAATTACTAACTTTTGTTTTACAACTACAAATGAACTGAGAGTGAGAACCCATGGGGCTTGGCCAATGGGAACACATAGACCAACAGGCCCAGATGTGACTGAGTGCACTGTTTAAAAGGGGTGTCTCTGTCCAACTAATACCAAGTTTAAATAAAACTACCATTCAAGTTTAAATAAAAAATGTTCTTTCTGATGGATTCTATCATCTATAGGAGAAATTATTCCAAATAAAAAAGAGCTTAGCCATCAGCATCATTATTGTCAACATATTGTGATAAGGGTTAAATTTGGTTATCTATGCAAGAACTATATTGCTACACAAGTAAGAAAATACTTTAAATATGACTGCCATAGTATATGCTCTTCAAATCTAATTGAAAACATAATATCTTCTAAAAGTAAGTGTTGGAGGATATACATTGTACTTTTTAGCTTGTTTCTATGGGAGAACAAATATTTAGTTTGCTCCACTGTGGAGAGGAATGTGACTTCGAAAGCCACAGAAGCAGTTGGGTGTTCATGGCATTGTGAGTTAATGGCACAGAGTTTTGATATCGTGTCAACACACTTTATTATGATTTAATTTTGTAGAACTGTTTTCCGTGCTTACTTTTAGAATAACATTTAGAACTAGGCATGGTGGCACACACCTATCATCTCAGTACTTTAGAGGTTCATCTGGGCTCTGGTTCCATTTACCTGTACTTTTCCCAGTTTTGTTCTCTTTCATCCAGTTTTCCTTGGGTTAGCTCCCATCAATTCCATTAATATCCATTCCAGACTTTATATCCTTTTACCACAGTATTCAAAGAGTTTCTTATCCAAAGTTCTTCTGGAAGAAAATTGTGTTCCAAAACTTCTTGCAAAAGCCCTACGATCATGTTATTTGCAGGGAAATGGATGGAACTGGAAAACATTATGTTAAGTGAGATTAGTCAGTCACAAAAAGTAAAAAATTGGATGCTCTCCCTAATATGTGGAAGCTAGGGAGCAAAGGGGACATAAGAGGGACTCCAGATGAAGAAGGAGAATCCTTAGGTGAGCAAAGAATTTGACTTAATGGAAGGTGACGGGGGGAAGGGAGATATCCTAATGAGCATGATGTACTTTCATGGACACATCAAAGTCAATCACTAAACTGACCTTGAGAAGGAGGGAGGAGGTGGGAGTGGGGCGGGAAATGAGAGATGTGTGCATGTATGCCTTTACCTATACTAGCTTGTACCTAACAAAGATGTATGATTACAATGCACCAATTAAAAATAAATAAGTAAATTTTTAAAAAAAGAAATTGCACTGTGATCACAGGGTCTCTGGGCATGAGATGCCATCAGGAGATGAGACTGGACACCAAGGCTGAGTGGGCCAATAAAAAAAAAAAGCCCTATGATGCATCCTATTGAGCCTGCTTAGATCAATGAGTGTTTCTAAACTAATTACTATGATAAGGGAGTATTTTGCTCTGATTGGCTTAGACTTGCTAAACAAGCTCAAACCTGAGTTTGTATGGGCTGGGCTGAGACATTATGGGCTGGGCTGAGGCATAATTTTTTTTTTTTTTTTTTTTTGGTACTGGGAATTGAACTCAGGGGCTTTTCTACCTCCAAGCTATACCCCCAGCCCTATTTTTTATTCTTTATTTTGAAACAGGGTCTCCCTAAGTTGCGGAGTGCCTCACTAGGTAGCTGAGGCTGGCCGCAAACTCGGATCCTCCAGTCTCAGCCTCCCAAATGCTGGGATTACAAGCATGCTCCACCACGCCCAGCTCCTGAGAGCATAATTTAATCAAGTTTTTCTATCACATTAAGAGCATCTTCACAAATATTATTGTAACACATGTATAATATCTCATGTTAGTATAATACCAACATTTTATATAATTCTTCTCTTAATTAGTATTTGGGTTAGATCTAATTTTTCTCTGATATAAATTATGTTGTAACATCCTTTTATATAAATTTTGGACTACATTAGGTTTTAGACTTTTGGAATTCATTGCTACAAGTATGATTATCTGGTTAAAGATGATTTTCTTTCTTATGTTGCTTTTTATCACAACCTTGCCAGCACTGTAAGTTAAAAAATAAATCTTTGCTAATTTATCTAAATTATCTACATCATGGTTGTTTTTATTAAACTTTATTTAACTTATAAACAAAGTTCACATTTTTCCTTTAAAATAATTAGCACTACTGTATGCTAGTCACTAATATGGGCATTTTATACATACTAGGTCATTTAAACATCATAAAAACCCATATATATATAACTAACTATCATAAGGTAAAATAGCTAGTAAATGGATGGTCAGCGAGAGTTGGAGCTATGTTCACCTGATTCAAATCTATGCTTTTAATAACCTTGCAAAACTACTTCCTAGATTATGTGTAGTAACTGTATATTTCCTAACTTTATTTGATTATAGCATTTACTGGGGAGAGCATACTAAGGCACATGATGTACTTACACAATTATATCAAGATCACTCACTGAACTGAACTTGAGAGGGAGGGAGGGCGAGGGAGCGGGGTGGGAATTGGGGATAGGGTCAGATGAGAAATGTGTGCACATTTGTCTTTATCAATTTGTACCTAACAAAAATGTATAAATACAAAGCACGAATTATTACAATTTAAAAAAATTAAAAAAAAATAAATAAATTTAAAATGAAAAAAAAAAGAAGGCATTGCTTAACTGTCTTCTACATCCTTATTCTCTCAAGTCCACCTTGCTTTGGAAGTTCTCTGATGTTTTTGTTAATATTTTGTCCAGTTCTCTAGTGGATGTCAACTGGAAGAGTAGTATGTTACAGAATGATCTATCACAGCTAAAAGCAAAGTATACACACATTAGTTAAAGATATCCCTACAGTTTGTATTCTGAGTGCCTACAAAGTGAGAAGGGGAAAGAATACATTGACTACTTACAGTAATATTTCCAGATTATAAATTTAACCATGACATAACAAAGGGATAATCAATGAGTGTCTGTGGGGTTGTATTATTTTGAAGCAGGATTATGCCCACAGATTACCTTCATGATATTGCTAAATAATATTTGGTACAGATCAAATAAACACATTATTTCTATAGTGTGAACATAGGAAACCACAGGAATAGACAGAAGTGTCTAAGGCATCAAGTTACCAACAGGGTGATCAATTTTTAAATCCTAATTCATTCTACCAGAAGTCTTTATGAGCCATTTATATTACACACACACAACACACATACACACACACACACATAAACGTTTTGGCTACTGTACCCCGAATGTTGATAAGTCGATTCAGTTGAGGAATATACAAGTTCTTTCTGACATTCTGTTTCCTCTGCTGCAGCTCTCACTTATGGATGAAGTTAATCCTAAACTCTTCCTCACATAATCAGAGGAATATTATGATATTAAACTGGAAAAGTCCTAAGGATTCAGCATGATCCATATTGTCACATGCCATTTACATCCCTTTATAATAACTATCTGATTATCTTCATTCTGGTGATGTATCTTTTCAAGTTCTGACTGCTATCTCTAAATATCTTATGAGGCTATATCTTTTGCTTAAACCTTTATTTCAGTATATTTTGAAACTATACGTCATCATACAGAATTAGAAACACACACACACATATAAAAGATAAATGTTAGTTTTGAAGTTAGGCAAAAAGAGTTGATGTTTTATTATATTCTAGATTGTATTTCATGACAAATATAAATATGCTTTTCCTAAAATACTAGCAAAAAGTTTACTCTAAAAAGAATTTCTGCAACACTGAGGACATCAATTCATAAATATATTTTTTGAAAGCAGTGAATATTAATTTTACTTTGAGAGTTTGATCTACATATGATTTTGTTTTGTTGCACTTACATCATTCTAAAGAGTCACCAGTAGGGGGAGTAAATAATTTAAGAATCATTTATATTTTAAAATTATATAGGATAATAACCTATCTATTTACACAACATTTCCATATAGCTTGTGCAAGATTTATAATTGTATAAAACATCCAGAAAAATACAATGTTTTATCTCTTACTAATCTAAATCATGATCATGAATGTTATGAAAAGAATGCGGACTCAAATAAAACGAGACCTCGATTTCTTTATCTCTGCTCAGTTTCTAATGGTATGATTTGATGCAAGCCATCCATTTTACCTAAGCTTAATTTTTCAGGTTTCAAAATGGAAAGTAATGAATAAACCTCAGAGGTAGGATATCATAACTCTGGTGGGATGAAATATGATATTGTATGTAAAGCAATTAGCATAATAACTACTAGGGGGTTTGACTTCATTAGTTTTCTCCATCTATATGTAGTGCACCTTGCCTTCTTCCTAGCTCACCATCCAGTGTCACCAGCCTCTAGCTTGGGCAACAGGGAGAGGTGTTGTCACAGTTCCTACAGGTTGTCTACCCATCCTTGCATTGACACATTAAAGGCTACCCTTGCTTTTCTTTCATCTTCTTAATCTGTGGTATTACCTGAGATTCCAGGACACAGTCCCCTCAAACAAATGTAGTATCCTCCCCTTTCCTATTTCATTTCTTCAGTCACCACAGCACTGTCTCAAATTATTGTTGGAGTCTATCAGACTTTCCTAATGGGTTTGGAATATCAAGGGAAGAAAATTAAAGAAAAATCATGAAGTAAATATGACTTTTCCCAAAGGCCAATATAAAAATACCTACAACATTATTTATTCTCCTCAAGAACATCCACTCTTCTTGAACTTACTTTCCTGAAACTGAGTTTAAGCTTTCTGGGGAAACTCTTCCTGCTCAACTCCTTCTCTGTGAGCTGACACCCTTAAGGAATGCAAACCCAGGTCCACAGATTCTGATCTTACTATAGGCTCACTACCTCCACAGAACACTTCCACAAGACTAAGTCATTGAGTTTTGCCTAACAGCCTGGCCCTCAGGCAGGACACCCTAGGTGCCCCTTGACACTTGGAATCCCACAAAACATTCCAGGTATGAAAAGTCTCATTCCGTTTGCTCTGTTAGAAATCTTTTCTTTAATTGTATTATTGTGACGTGGTAGTGGTTGGAGTGCTTATGAATGTGGTATGGAACACACACACACATTTATAAAGGACAAAATTTTATTCTCAGAGTTTATTTAATTGAATAGGTATGTGAAAGACTTTCCTGTTATTATTTGCAAGGTTACCTGTTCTTATTAGGTGCTAATGATTTACATTTTAAGCAGAGCAACATGGTAGCTTTTATTTGCTCCACCTAAACTAATTCTCAAATTATGCCTCCTATACTTGCCTCAAGTCAAACATAAACCAAGTGATGACTCATATATCTGGTAATTTTTGCTGCCATAACCACAGATATACTTGGCCAGAGTTTTTATTTAACTTATCCCTTGGTAAGGCATCAGTTGAGTGTCTTGAATGAAGTGCCAGTCTTCTCTCCCTCCTTTGGCAGCATTCTGTATTTTCAGTTACACAAGTGAACTAAAATAGCTTGATGGAGATTGTGAAGGTCTGTGGCACTGATGATCAGTTGTGGGAGAGAAGAGCTTTCTTATTGAAATCCAGAGTTTGCAATTGAACATCAAATTTGTAATTTTTGATTCCTGAAAAAGGCAGGAAGATGAAAGGGAATCCTTTGAATCTCAGACTTAGAATATGGACCTGACCTGGAATAATCAGTAACCATGGACAAGAACACAAAGAAAATGAAACCTTAAACAGGAGAAATGGTTTCAGAAGCCACCATGTACACAACAGAGGAAAAAAAAAATATGTCCTCAAAGCTCCAGCACTACAAATTAATTTATGACTACCAACATTTATTGAGGTTTTCCTAGAATTTTCATTGTTGTACCCAGAACCTCTTAAATAAATCTGGGTACAGTAGAGAGTGCTCTATAGTCTATTCAGCACAGTAGATTTTTCTAGACCCTGAGCAGGATATTTCTGCAAAGAAGGGTTGTCTGTAAATGAATAGTGAGCCCTTGTGCTAAAAAAAATCAAGACTAAAGTTATTTTTATAACTATCTATTAAGAAATTGTTGGGAAATGTTCAATGTAAAATAGGAATGAAGGGGATGGGGATACTGGATATTTAACTTGAAGCCATTGCTGAACTACTACACAGAGATTTCCTCTATGACAAGTGGTATATCAGAATCTGGGTCATTTAAGTAAAATAGAAGAAAATTTTTTGGTTATTATTGTGTGGATAAGAACATCAGTTTGTCCATATTAGTAATGTGATTTCCTGTTCTTATACTTCTTACCTTCTGACTTCTCATCTTCAATGATCTTCAGATGATTGTAGAATTAACCACGTAGTTCCTGCCACTTTGGAACTGTAAGCTTGGAGCAAGTATTCCTTTCATTGGAACCAAATACAATGCACTATCTCAGCCAGGAAAGGTTGCACACACCTGTAATTCCAGTAGTTAGGACAGGAGAATTGCAAGCTATAAGCCAGCCTCAACAACTTAGTGAGACCCTGTTTCAAAATAAAAAAGTAGGCTGGGAATGTAGCTCAGAGGTAGAATGCCCCTGGGTTTATGTATAATGATATATGATTTCCTTATCAGCTTTCTTTAAAAATATTCACAGTTTGAGACTTCTTAAATGTCACAAATTTGAAAATTCAATTGTTACATATAATTTATAATAGATAATTTATAATAGATAAAACATCAAAGATATTTTCCTTTTGTGTTCAATTAACTTTTTAAGTTGCTGTGATCAGGCCCATAAAAAATATTAAGGAATTCTAATACATTTAATTATTGTTGATTTTGTCCTGCTGTTGAAGGGTTAAAATATTAAGGAAGGAACTGTAGCCAAGTTTCTTCTATGTCTAAAATCAATAAATATAGGACATGCATAATAGCTATTAACTTGATCTGGCCTATTATTTTTTCTCACTAGACACCACAGAGTTCCCATATTCAGTGAGTTTACATTCCAGAAGCCAATATAAAAATTTATAACGGAAGACTTCTGTAGACTTTATCAGATTAATCACATTTCACAATTTTTGTACTTGATTGAACTTTCATTTATTCATTGATAAGTTGGAGCAGTGTTTTCCTTGTATATACCCCATAGCAGACCTGAGAAATGGCACTTGGAGCATTGTGCCAGTGCTGGTAGAAGGTGGAAACAGATGCGGCTTAGCAGAGGGAAAAGGAGAGGTGATTCAGGGATTGGGGAAGGCCTGATGATAACAAATAAGCAGAAAAGTTTTGGACTCAACTAATATGAAGAAAGAAAGAAATGCAGAGTTCCTTAATGGAGGCAACAAATATAAGATAAGCAGGGCCCATGATCACACAATAAGTACCCCTTGTGCTTCTGTTTTCTACACCTGTTCTTAATGAGCTAATGTTGGGGGTTTCTTTTCATATAAATATATTTTTCTTTTATATATAATAAATATTATATATGCATTGTATATATATATGTATGTATATGTTTTCCTTTTTTATTTCTAAAATGCTACTAGAACATTTTCCTTCCTAAAATCAATATATATATTGATTATATATATATATATTATTCAATATATATATTATATTGAATATATATATAATTCAATATAATATAATATAATATATATATTATTCAATATATATTGATTATATATATTATTCAATATATATATTATATTGAATATATATTATTCAATATAATATATATATTATTCAATATATATATTATTCAATATATATATTATATATATATATTGAATTCCTTATGGGTGCCAGTGTCAATCACTAAAAAGATACAAATAAAGACAGAATTGGATAAGCCAGGATCAGAGGCTCCATCCTCAGATTCTTAACTGGCAGAAGTCTCACTCAAATCACTTATACAAAGAGAAGAAGAAGAACAAATCCTCAGGGAAAACTGGGATAAGTGGTCACCAAAGGACAGGAGAGATCATATATAAAGTGACTGGATTCCATTTCCAGCTGTTTTCCTGTAATTGACACTTATTTTACTTCCTGAAAAGTTAGAAAAAATTTTACATTGGAACTGCCAAATTTTGCAATTTGAACACCATTTTTTATTCTTGAATGTCCTTAAAGTCTTTAAATGGACTTTTTTTTTTTTTTTTTTTTTTTTTTT
>PVLC010009130.1:0-55316 GCA_004027655.1 Graphiurus murinus | reverse complement strand
GGGATATGTACACAATGGAATTTTACTCAGCCATAAAGAAGAATAAAATCATGTTCTTTGCAGGGAAATGGATGCAACTGGAAAACATTATGTTAAGTGAGATTAGTCAGTCACAAAGAGTTAAGAAGCATATGTTCTCCCTAATATGTGGATGCTAGGGAGAAGATGGGACATAGGAGGGTCTCCAGATGAAAAGGAGAGATCCTCGATAAGCAAAGAAGTTGATTTAATTGTAGTGGACGTATGGGGCAGAGGGACGCCCTAAAGCACATGATGTACTTACACAATCATATCAAGGTCACTCATTGAAGTGAACCTGAGGGGGAGGGAGGGGGAGGGAATGGGGTGGGAATTGGGGAAGGGGTCAAATGAGAATTGTGTGCAAATATGTTGTTAACAACTTGTACTTAACAAAGATGTATGCTATATTGCACGAATTACTACAATAAAAAATTTTTTAAAAAAAGAAAAATAAAAAGGGCTGGGGGTGTAGCTCAGAGTAAAATATCCCTGTGTTCAATCCCCAGTACCAAAATAAATAAATATATTGCTCACAGCAACTCCATGGGAAGATGCTATTATCACTCCTACTTTATAGATGAGGAAACGGGGATCAAGAGGTGACATAGCTTGTCCAAGGTCACGCAGAGGATTAGTGGCAGGTTGATGACCTCACTGGAACACAGTCCATCAGTCCATGCACCTAACCAGCCACTGTACCGCTATCTGCCATTATCTGTCCTGCCAGATGAGAAAACCAAAGTTCAAAGAAGCCAAGTGGCTCACTGGAAGGCACAAAGGAAGTGAAGAACCGGGAGCAGAATCCATGTCTGTTCATCCCCAGCCTGTTTTTCCTCTAGAGCGGCGGTGCCCAGTGCGAGGCCCATGGAGCAACAGCATCAGTACCAACTGGGAACTTGCTAGACACGCAGATACTCGGGTCCTAGCAGTGTCTGTTTTCGAATGCCATCCAGGGGCTCCCTCCCTACGCAGGCCAAAGTTTGGGAAGTGGTCCACCATGCTGCCTTCTGTAGGATGCTAAAACCTGACGTCCCCTGTGAGGGCAGGACAGATGGTGTTGCCTAGTGGCCGGGGGCTAGAGGAAGCTGAGAGAAACACTGGCTGCCACTGACTCCCTCACAACCGAGCATATGTCACTGGCCTGCCAGTAGACAGGCCAATGGTCACTCTCTTCCCTCTCTGTTCACAGAGCAGAAGAACAGCTTCGTGTGGCCTGTGGTCAAGAGAGAGACTCCTCTGCCCTCGGCCATCCTTGACGCTGCTGCTCACTTCTAAGATACAGAGATTTTCAGTGCATTTCTGTTCAATATTTTGCAAGGCTTGCTGGCCAGCTTTGTCTATTCCTACCTGTAACCCTCCTTGCCTTCCAGCTCCTTCCGCTCCAGGAGGAAGCGCCTCTGTGGTGTGTGGTCAGTTGATGGGCGGCTGCCTGCTTCATAAATTGTGCAATGAAAATTGCTTCATACTTTGTTGAATCCGACACACACACACACACACACACACACACACACACACACACACACACACACTTATTTGCTTTCAGGGACCCAAAGCACACTAATGCTTTCATCACCTACTAATTGGCAGAAATATTTGCTAGAGATTCCCAGCTTCTCCCTGAAGCAAGCTGTTGTCGAGAGGCTCAGTGGTTTCTGTGAGACAGACAGGACAATAAATTGATTTTCATGGAGCCCCACAGGAAGTTAAGGAATCTTTGATAGTTCAAGGTAGAAGCTTGAAAGGCCTCTGATTCAAGATGCAGGATCACGTGGCTCTGTAGTTGTGGCCAGTAGCTATAGAAAATGGGGAGAGAAGGAGCCAGGCTAGAGGAAGAAGCTAAGTTAGTGCCAACATGCTTGTCTAGCCTTCAGGGATCAAAAGAATACTACTTTTTAAAGCCGTTCTCCTTCTTTAACAAAAATTAGTTTAAGCTCAGTGAGTTTCTGCAGGCCATACATCCCAAAACAGCATTAGCAGCATGAGTATTTTATTTTATCTTCAAAGCTAAGGGTGAGAACCTCCTGGTGGGAGGACATGTGGCACATAGATTGAATTTGCAGAGCAGATAGCTCATGAATCTCTCCGTTCGTGCCGCTTCATGGGTTTCTGGGGATCTGCTGTTGGTTGGTTTTGTGTTTGATTTGGAGTCTTGCTTTTTATTGACTCAAACTTAAGCCAGTTAGTACTATAAAAGAAATCAAATTAAGATCAGCAAGCTTGACTTGATTAATCAAAAAGGAGTGTGTGCCAGTGGTTGAGTACATAAATGTTAGAATCAGGCAGAACCTTCCCAGCATGTGACTTCTCTAAACCCTGTTGTGTTGTTCTGAGAATTAAATGAGAGAATACATATAATTCTGATATGCACAGAGGAGGTATTCAATATCACTAGCTAATTTTTTAAAAAAATAATAATGATGATAATCAACCCAATAGCTGGGTGGGGTGGTGCATATCTGTGATCCCAGTACTTGGCAGGCTGAGACAGGAAGATCACAGGCTGGCTGCCCACCTCAGCAACTTAGTGAGACCCTGCTTCAAAATAAAAAATAAGATAGGGTTGAGGTGCAGCTCAGAAGTAGAAAGCCACTGGATTAGCCAGGCATGGAGGCGCATGCTTGTAATCTCAGTACTTGGGAGGCTGAGACAGGAGGATCACAGGTTCACAGCCAGCCTCAGCTACTTAGTGAGGCTCTCTGCAACTTAGTGAGACCCTGTTTCAAAAATAAAGAATAAAAAATAGGGCTGGGGGTGTAGCTCAGAGGTAGAATGCCCCTGGGTTCAATCCCCAATACCGCAAAAAAAAAAGAAAAGAAAAGAAAAGAAAGCCACTGGGTTCATTCCTCAGTACCAAAAAATAATTTAATAATAATAATAACTAGCCCCCCCAAAATATTATTAGTTATTATCATTGAAGTCACACTCACTGGCATCTAGTGGATGCCAGCCCTGTACTGGTGAGGCCCCAAAATGCTTCGGTGGGGTTTTTTGAGGGCGAGGGGCAGGTCTAATTGCAGTTACAGCTGTCACTAGCTAACCCAGGCCCCAACCCAGCTGTAAGACGCTCGCCTCAGTTCTCTTCTGCCAACCGCACTGAGAACTTAATACAAATAATAATAATACAAATAACAAGACACAGCGCCAGACAGACAAACAGACACACACCTTGCAAGGGGAACAAATGTTCAACTTTATTAAGTGGACATAGGGTTTTTATAAGCTTAGAAAAACAAAGTTGACCTTGAGTATTGGGGGGGGGGGGACAGACATTATCTTAAAAAACCCTAAGACAAAGACAAAGGCAAGGGTCATAAACCTTGAAGCACTTGATTTTAGGGAAGTTACAAGTTTACTACCCTCAGGGTTGTATCATACACAACAGGCACTTACGGGAACTGGCTGAATTTTAATTGCCCAAAGTAGCCATCTTAGCTCCTCATGTCTTTTTGCTTTTTATATAAATCTTTTTGCTTCCCACACCCAGCCCAATGACTTTGAACAAATTCTAAAACCCCCTAAACCTCCATATCTTCCCTTCTGAAGAAATATACATCCTCCAGGGAGGGTGTAGGAAATAAGTGAACAAAATCATCTGAAAATTTCACACTGTTCTGCCAGGCTGATAAAAAAAAAAAAAAAAAGCACCGTCATTTGTTAGATAGGAGGAATACATACTGTTTTAGTCAGCATTTGTGCCACTGTGACCAAAATACCTGACGAGCACAACTTAAGGGAGGAAAGATTTATTTGGGCTCAGAGTTTCTGAAGATCAGTCCATAGTCAGTCAGCTCCAAGGCAGAAACTGCAGGGGCAAGACTAGAAAGGGACGCTGTTCTCACATCATGGCAGCCACAGCAGACAGAGCAAGAGGAGGGAACTAGGGATTGATATAGTCCCCGAGGCCAAGCCCCCAGTCCCCAGGCCATGCCCCATGTCCTCCAGCCACGCCCCACCTCTGAACCTCGATGCATTGGGGACGGTGCTTTCAACGCCTGAGCCCTTCGGGGAACATTTCAAACCCAAATCGTGTACTTTTAATGTGGGGATTTTTAAAAGGATTTTTAAATTGTTCATCGTGATTGAACTTTTACTACTGTGGTATTATGGGAAGAAGCCCTGAATTTGAAATTGGAAGACCTGAATTTAGGTCCTTACTGTATAATTCTGCCACTTATTAGCTGTGCACTTAGGTTGATCATTTAACCTTCTTAGGCCTCCATTTCCTTTTTTTTTTTTTTTTTTTTTTTTTTTGTGGTACTGGGGATTGAACTCAGGGGTATTCTACCTCCGAGCTACACCCCCAGCCCTATTTTTTATTCTTTATTTTGAAACCGAGTCTCACTAAGTTGCAGAGTGCCTCACTAGGTAGCTGAGGCTGGCCTCGAACCCGGATCCTCCGGGCTCAGCCTCCTGAATGCTGGGATTACAAGCGTGCGCCACCACACCCGGCTCTCCATTTCCTTTTCTAAGAATTGAGCTAACATTACTTAGCCTATAGATTTGTTGTGGGGTGGTTTTTGTTGTTGTTTTCCATACTGGGAATTAAACCCTGAGGCATTCTACCTCTGAGTTAAACCCCCAGCTTTTTTTATTTTTTTGTTTTGAAACAAGATCTCACTAAGTTGCTGAGAATCATGCTAAGTTGCTGAGGCTGTACTCAAATCTGCAATCCTTCTGCCTCAGCCTCCCAAGTACTAGGATTGCAGGCATGTACCACCACGCCCGGCACCCCATAGTTTCTATGCTCAAAACATAAGATATTGGGAAGAGTAAGATAAAATATGTAAATAAAAACTGAAAACACTGGTCAAATTTGACTGAGAGAGGAATTAAAGGCAATCACTTCAGAATGGGCTCCTCTGCTTCCTGCATTGCTTTCCCTTCATATTACTGCCAGAAATCATAGTCCAAATTCCTCTTGTTGCTTTAAGAGCTGCTCAGAAGCATCAACTTTGGTTTGGGTATATTTTAGAAACAGTAATTACAGTAAAAAAAAAAAAAAATCACCACTTATTGGACTCTTAGTGTGTGCCTAAAACTGCGCTAAGCACTTCATGTATACTATCTCGCATCTTCCTTACAACTCCACAAGGCAGAAGTTAGTCGCCCCAGTTTGCAGATGGGCTCAGGGGATGATTGTTCAAAATCACAGGGGTAATAGCTTGAGATTTTTGGGCCAACACCTGAGTTCACACGCTTGATCACTGTTTCTATTGCTGTCCTTCTTTGCACCTGCTCCTTGGAAGAAGAATGAAGTCTATCTGGATTGATGATCCCAAATCCTGGCTCTTAAGACTTCATATTAAATTACATGAAAAATGCCTAGCAGGCAATTTAAATTATGATCTGTTTCCCTACCTCCCAAATTATTGTGGTTATAAAACATTTGATGTAACTTAATCTCTCTTCCTCAACCTTGAGTTATAAAAAGTCTCAATGATAAGTGGCACCCTATTTCTAGAATGAAATCTATCTTTTTTTCTTTCTTTTTTTTTTTTTCGGTACTGGGGATTGAACTCAGGGGCATTATACCTCCAAGCTACACCCCCAGCCCTGTTTGTTATTCTTTATTTTGAAACAGGGTCTCCCTAAGTTGTGGAGGGCCTCACTAGGTAGTTGAGGCTGGTCGGGAACCCGGATTCTCCAGTCTCAGTCTCTCAAATGCTGGGATTACAAGCATGTGCCACCACACCCAGCTTTGAAATCTGTCTTGGTTAGTACTAGAGTTTAAAAAATTTTTTTTTGACGTAAAATATCATACTCATACATACACACACACACACACACACACACACACACACACACACACACACACACAGAGTCTTTAAAACTTCCCCCCTCCAAAAAAAAAAAGCAGCAGAGAAAAGTTTTCCCAGGACTTGAGCTCAAGACATTGCTGATACCAGACGCCTGCACAAGCAAGGCTGCTGTCAGTGGATCCCAGGCGCTGCCAAGAAGCTGGGCCGTTTCCACTCCTCATTTGGTCTGAGGCCAGGGTGTTGTCTTTTGACTTTTAGAAAGACCTCCCAGGGTGAAGTGGATTCTACAATAACCACATGTGACCATCATGGCCTGCAGGAAGAAGGAGAAAGATAGAGATCTTATAGCTGAGATCTTATCTACAAAAGCTGGACAACTCATTTTCTAATGCAAAGGCAAAAACAGCTGAGATGAAACTTGGCCTGGAGTGGTAAGAAGGCCTTGCTCAACAGTCCAAACCTTGCTCGTTTAATCTGAGGAGGACCCTGTCTTGGGGCTGTGGGCCTTGGAAACAAGCTTAGTCCCACAGGTTTACCCACAGTGTGATTATGCTTGTGCTATTCCAGTGAGCCCCGAGGACTGTTATGGCAAGCATGGATGGCTTCACCCCAGGGAGGTGCATGCACACGCTTGCCTGGCTGGCACCGTGTCCACACAGAACATTGAGAAGGGAAGGCATTGGAAGAAGAGGAAAGGGGAGAGTCTTTAATATCCTTTGCTTTGCTCTGTCAGATTTTATACTTAAGGCTTCCATAGAAGGATAGTGATGCATGTCCTGGGCCTCCAGTAAGTAGAACAGGGACTTAGAGAGGCTGCTTTTGCAAAAAGCAGTGACTCTTAGGCCTGCAGATTCCCTGCAGACAAGTAAAATCAGACTAAAGCTTAGTAGCAGCACCTCTGCCTTTGTTTTGCATGTTTTGTTTATGATTCCTGCTCGACTCTAGACATAGGTGTATAAACCATATATAAGGAGTGTTCATGCAAAAGCTAGCAATGCAGTTTTATTAGCCCTGAATTTACCTAACCTGTCTTGTTCTTGAAGACCCAGGCAAGATTTACAAGATTTGCAGCATCCTGTTCTGGACCCCTGGAGCGGCACACAGAAGTCTTCAGTCATGGTCCCTCACTCCCCAGAATAACCAGAGTGATCTCTCTCATGGAAAGTGAATTGCCCCCTTCCAGGATCACAGGTCTGACAGACAAACATCCTGCCTCCTGCCAGCAGCCCCTCAGGTCATAAGGACTTCTCTGGAGCTGCCTCACAGAACCAGAACTGAGATAATGATCAGCCAGACCACACATCAGCCAAGACTGCCTAATTATACAGACCTAATTATGAGAACTCCTGCCCCAATTCTTCCTCTATTTAAGCCTAAAGCTCGTGCCAGCACCCAGAAGGCAGGAGAGACATGCCGGATCCCACTCTGCCTTTCTGATATGGCCATACTGGTGAAAGCTCCTTTCCTGCTCTTCACCATTACCTGGTTTTGGAACCTCGTTGTTGAGACCCTAGAGTCAGGCCTCTGGCCTAGGAATCTACTAACATAAGCCGTTTGGTGGAGGGAGGAGAAAGGGACATGCTGGCAGCCACTGCAGGTTCCTGGTCCATTTGATAACAGCTGTGTACAGGGAGCTGATGGGAACCAGGGAAGGTATCAGAAGCTGCAGACACAAGTGACCAAGCGCAGGCAGCACCACTGCAGGCACGGACCTTGGTATCTGGTGGGGGAGTCAGGCATTGATCAAACAACTGTACAAATGTATGGAGAAGGGAAGCCGTGAAGACAGTTAGGAGGGGCCGTGGCACTTCCAGGCCTGTGTCAGGGGAGCGTGACCTAGTTGAGCAGTCAGCAACAGCTTCCTTGAGAAAGCAGTGCCTCTTCTCAGACCTAAAGCATGAGTAGACATCGACTAAGCAAAGGAATGGGTGGAAAGGAAAGACCTGGCCAAGGGGACAGCAGAAGGAAAGACCCAGTGTTTAGAGAGAGCCGACTTGGAAGGAAGGTAGGAAATCTGGGCTGTGTCACCAGTAAGGCCCACCAACCCCTAAATACTTACATCTCTGATGTCTAAAATTACACCCTTATTAAGGTATACTTTTGGTTAAGTTTTTTTTTTCTTTTTTTTTTTTTTTTTTTGTGGTACTGAGGATTGAACACAGGGGTATTCTACCTCCGAGCTACACCCCCAGCCCTAGTTTTTATTCTTTATTTTGAAACAGGGTCTCACTAAGTTTTGGAGGGCCTCACTAAGTAGCTGAGGCTGGCCGTGAACCCAGATCCTCCGGTGTCAGCCTCCCAAGCACTGGGATTACAAGCGTGCGCCACCATACCTGGCTTAAGATTGTTTTTTCTTTGAAATATTCTTCTACACTCAGAAGAATAACACGTTAAAGCAAGTGAATAGTTTTTTAAGATAGATTTTCTCCCTAATACTAGAGTTCATTGACACAAGACCTTGACTTTGGTGTGGGGATTTGGGTAGATTGGTTTATTTTATTATTACTTTTCACTTATTTGTATTTTATTTGTTTGTTTGTTTATTGTAGTGCTGGAGATGGAACCCAGGGCTTGCACATGCTAGGCAAGCACTCTGCCACTGAGCTACATCCCCAGCTACTGGCTTAAAGATGAAGAGGCTATCAAAAATGGGAGGTAGAAAACCCTAAAGATTGAACTTTGTATTTTTTCTAGGTTTAAACGAAGACCAGCCATCGCAGAATTCATTAAAAGTCTGATCCCCAGATAATCATGCAATCTCTTACATTCAATGAGAGTTATGAGGCCCCAAGGGATTCTCTGCCTTTCAGAGAAGCCTATGAAAAATCCAATGAAACAGAGAACCACTGTCTTTTAATAATGTTGATAATTCACCATAATTTTCCTGATCTAAGTCCTTGACCAAAAATTATTTTCACCAGTTCAAGCAGGTGAAACTTAAGAGTTTCACAGCCAGGCCTGGTGGCACGCACCTGCAATCCCAGTACTTGGGAGGCTGAGACAGAAGGACCAAGGTTCTAGGCCAGCCTCTGCAACTTCGCAAGTCCCTCTGCAACTTAGTAAGATTCTGTTTCAAAATTAAAAATAAAATAGGGCTGGGGTGTAACTCAGAAGTAGAACACCCCTGGGTTTAATCCCCAGTACCAAAAAAAAAGTGTTTCACAGCTGGCAAAATATGTTGATTTCAGTCTTCTTCCCCTATATAATCACAACAGATGTTTCTCCCTTGTGGCATATAAACGAGCAGTAAACTATACCAACTTTTTTAGTCAGTGAAGCCTAGGTTCAAATCTAGACTCTTCAACTGAACAATATGACCATGGGCAATTCATTTAACTGTGCTAACCCTTGTTTTCTCAACTATAAACTAGAAATCATTATTGCTCCTCCCCCACAGAGTTCCTTTGAAGATGAGATAAAGTAATATATTAAAGACCTCAGGGCACGGTGGCATACACCTGTAACCCCAGTACTTGGGAGGCTGAGACAGGAAGATTGTGGGTTCAAGGCCAGCCTTAGCACTTAATGAGATCTTTAGCAGTTTAGCAAGACCCTGTTTCAAAATAGAAAATTTAAAGCCGGGCTTGGTTGCACACATACTGCTGTAATGTGGATATTAAATGTGTCCCAAAGACTCATATGTAGAAAGCTTGGGCCCCACCCAAGGCCCTATAAGGAGGTAGCAAAGCTTGTAAGAGGTGGAGCCTAGTGAGAGGACTTAAGTCATTGGAGGTATCACTTGAAGGGGGTTTTGGGGATCTGGTCTTTTCCTCTCTTTCTTCCACAAGGTGAGCAGCTTGCTCCACCCTAAGGCTCTGCCATGATGTGCGGCTTCGCCACAGGCCCAAAGCTACTGGGCCAATTGATCATGGACTGAAACCTTCAGAATTGTGACCCTCTCCCCTGAAAACCTTTCTTCTTTATAAGTTAATGATGTCAGGTATTTGTTACAGCAATGAGAAGCTGAGTAACACACCGACAAAATGGAAAGAGCCTTAATCTCTTGTGTTTTCTCTTCAGACATGTGATAGGAGTTCACCCTCTGATAGGAAAGAAAAATGACAAGAACCATCCAGGTTTGACAGTGGATTCTGCCTGAAGAGGACTATGGTGTTGAAATAGAATTTAAGATTGACATTTCTGACATCCACTCAGAGAACTTCTGGGCAGAGTGATGAATTGGAAACAGGCAAGAGCTTAAGTGGGTAAATTAGAGAGTTGGACAAGAGACATGAAAGGAGCCTCCTGCCTCCCCAGAGATTGTGCACTGCAGCCCGTGGGACTGGCCTCTGTCCTTATAGATGGAGTCCTCTCCTACTGGAAAGCTGTGTGGCTTCGTGGAGGTCAGCCTGGGCTACTCAGCAATCTTCAGCGTGGCATGGCTTAGTCCAGAAAGATTTCCCTTCTTGGGGGTGTGGGGGATGGCAATACAGTAAAAAAGAGGAAACTATAAATGAGAATGCCAAAGAATGCCAGGAATATGCATCACAGAGAGGAGCATTCCCAAACTTCTCATTTCACAATTATTTAAAGAGAGAGTTCCTTATTGCGCTCTTGAGTTTACAATACTAATGAAGCTTGTGCTTGTGTTTCATTTTTTGACATGTGGACCCTTTGAATACCTGTTTCCATCTGTCAGCGCTTGTCTCTCACACCGATGGAGCTGTGAGAAGAATTTCAACAGGCCCAGCAAATGGAGCTAGGAACCCTGCAAGTTACACCCTGTGCATTGCGGAGGCTGAGGTGTGAGGACTGCACACTGAAACAATGCAGCTGCAGCTCAGCGGTAGAGCACTTGCCTCGCATGCGTGAGGCCCTAGATTCAACTCTCAGCACCCAGAAAAAATAAGGTGCAAAAATGGCTCAGGGTGTTCCTGGATGTCATAGCTCCTGCAGTTGTAATAGTGCATCAGGTTGCCCTATGTGATTCTCCTTTATCTCTAGACCTGGTTTCCTTCCTCCCCAAGGAGACCAATCAGGGAATGAACAGAGAGCATCTGCAACCTAGCCAAAAAAAAGAGAGAAAAGAATAGAGGTAAGAACAGAGAGTAACAAAATAGAGAATAGGAATGATAGAGAAAATGAATGAAGCAAAAAAAAAAATTGGTTCTTTTAAAAATTGGCAAAACTTTAGTTAGAAAAACTAAGAAAAGACTCAAATTATGAAAATCACAAATGAAAGCAGGAAGATTACTACCAATTATACAGAAGTAAAAAGAATTGTAACAGTCTTATGAACAATTACATGTGAACAAGTTGAATAAACTAGATGAAATGGACAAATCCCTAGATACACAGAACCTACTAAGACTAAATCATAAAGAAATGGAAAGTCCAAACAGATCTGTAATTACTGTAGAGATTGAATCAAAAACCAAAAATCTCCCAACAAAGAAAAGCCCTGGACCTGATGGCTTTGCTGGCAACTTCTATCATGTATTAAAAAAGAAAATGGAGCCAGACGTGGTGGGGCACACTTCTAATCTCAGTCCTTGGGAGGCTGAAACAGGAGTTGCAGGTTCACTGCCAGCTTCAGCAACTTAGTAAGACCCTGTTTCAAAATAAGGAATTAAAAAATAAGGCTGGGGTATAGCTCAGAAGTAGAATCTCCCTGGGTTTAATCCTCAGTACTGAAAAAAAGAAAATGATACCAACCCTTCTCAAACTTTTCTAAAAAGTTGAAGCGAGGGAACACTTCCAAATGTATTCTAGACCAGCATTACCCTGATACAAAAGCCAAACAAAGACACTTGGTCACTCACTGCAAGCCTGGCAAGGGAAAATTGCCACAGAGAAAAGCCTCCCAGGCCGAAGTCCCCAGGCTTCAGCACAGCCCAGTTTCTCCTGCCCCTGACAATAATGTGAGGCCCACTTCAAGCTATTGCGTCAGGCTGGCGCTCTGAACTTGCCATCCATCTGGACCCTGGCCTAGAGTACGTTCTGCAAGCTAACACCCTGAACAAGTCCCCCAGCTGGCTGGCCGGCCATCCTATCTATCTGACCATCTGCAGTGACTCCTGTATTTGTATCTGCCTTCTGCCTTGTTCTCAGTTCAGCCTCCGAACTGAACTCCTGTGGCCACCGTAACCCTTTCTTAATCCTACACACACACACACACACACACACACACACACACACAATATTTGTGTGAAGTATTGTGTGTGACTTGAGAAAAAAGAACCTGTGATTGCCTGGCTTACAATAACCAGGTGACCCACAAGTGGTGCTTGGTTAATTACAACTAATGAAGGAGATTGCGCTTGCGAACTTATTGTAATTCATTAAGCTCTGACATTGTGGAAAGGCACAAGCATGTTTGGTCTAAGTGGCATAGCTCAGTAATGACACATAAGTACTTAACATTTTTCAATTTTGTTTTTTGGTGTTTTATTTTGTTTTGTTTTTGTGGTACTGGAGATTGAACCCAGGAACATTCTACCTATGAGCTATATTCCCAGCCCTATTTCTTCTATTTATTTTGAAACAGGGTCTCCCTAGGTTGATGAGAATCTCACTACTTGCTGAGGCTGTCCTTGAACCTGTGATGCTCCTGTCTCAGCCTCCCAAGTCCTGAATTAGAGGGTTGTACCACCACACCCAGCTTCGATTTTGTATTTTTATTATTATTTTAATTGTAAAAAGTGTGGAGAACAGTGTGGTAATTCAATACAAGTATATAGAGTGTTAATGATCAAATCAAGATAGTTAAAATTTTTGGTCTTTTTTAAAAACCGTATTGATAGTTACTGTTTTTAACAGTGTCTTTATATGTAGAATAGAGATAACAATTACTATAATATGAAGTCCTAATGAGTACTAAATAGAATTATACATATAAAGTATTTATCATAGGTCCTGTGCATTATACATGCCTAGAAAAAAAATGGTAGCTATTATGATTATTCTATTCCTGTGTCAGGAACTGTTACCCTACTTCTTCAGCAGGCAGCTTTTTTTTTCTTTTCTTTTCTTTTTTTTTTTGTATTGGGGATTGAACCCAGGGGCATTCAACTTCTAAGCTATACCCCTGACCCTTTTTATTTTTATACAGGTCGTTGCTAAGTTGCTGAGGGTCTCACTAAGTTGCTCTGACTGGTCTTGAACCTGCGATCCTCCTGTCTCAAGTAGTGGGATTACAGGTGTTGTGCCAACACACTTAGCTGTAGCCCACATTTTGAGCAGCCAGAGAGCAGCTTGTTCCCCTTACCACAAAGTGGTGTCATCAATTAAACTCAAGGCTCCTTAGAGCCTCCTTCTCCATTAAAGCTTCCAGATCCTCCTCTTCCTGCCCAGCCACCATCAAAGCAGCCCGTTCCCTGGCAGCCCTGGCCGGCTTCCCGGGAGCCCGGCCTCCTTTGTCCCTCCTCACATCTACTCACATCACCCCCATCCCTCCGGGATCCAGAGCTTTGATGTTCACGTGGCTTCCTGGCAGGGGCAGGAAGATAAAACCCCACTTGTTCCCTCTCTCCACAATGAGACCTTTGGCAACTTAGAGGAACACAAAGATAAAAGACTGGATTTTTCCCCTTCTTTCTTTTCATTTTTTTTTTAAACAACAAGTGGGGGTTTGTCTTTACCGGCAGCTCCCTCAGAGCCACACCAGCATCAAACAGCATGAAATCAGCAGAAACCCAAGGCTTGGAGTTGTAGCCCACCCTGCAGGGACTTTGGCTGTTTGCAGGACTGACCAAGTGCAGAGGGGAGAGGAGAGCAGTGTGCAAAGAGAAGCCCATGGGTGACCCAGCTCCCCTCCACGCATACACACACCCATTCCCAAACTTTTATCTTCCTCTATGCCACTTTAAGATCAGCAGACAGCAAAGCAAGGATAGCAAGGGACACAGAAAGGAAAGCTGATCTTATTTCATGGGTAAAATTGTGTGTGTGTCGGTGATCAAACTCAAACCCAGGGCCTTGCACATGCTAGGTAAGCGTTCCACCACTGAGCTAGATCCCCAGCTCTAATGAGTAGATCTTCTGTTAACTTGATACCTTCTAGTCCACAGAGGCTGAGGTGCTAACAGCAGGTAGGTCTTTGTATTGTTAGAAATAACTTTTCGTGGTGTCAAGAAAAGGTACACATTTGAAAATTGCTTGGCAAGGCAATTTTACTTTTTTGCAAAAATGGGTGCTCCCAGGTATGCAAAAGAGAGAGAGAGAGAGCACACCTGAGGAAGAACCCGCTGGGTCTTATATCCCTAATGCAAAGCCCCTCCTGCGCTGAACTCCTATTGGTGGAGGGGAAGATGGGGGAGGGTCAACACCTACAATCTCTTAAGAGATGCTAATTTTGTGAAGGTATCTAAATCCCTACCGGATTACAAAATGGCGGTTTAAATCAAGCTACTCCTTTGACAGAAAAGATACAATTATAATCTCACAGTATGGCAAATATCCAGTTGGGATTCTCAAGTCTAACGTCAGCCTCTGCTCTAATTCCATGTGACTTCTTGCATAGTAATGAGGCTTCTCCTGAGTCCTGCACGGCAGATCCTGTGCTAAGTACCTAACAGGTTGCAAGCTAGGGGTAGATGGGATTACTCTCCCCATTGTATAGAAGTGGAAACTTCTGAAGCATAGGGAGCTGAAGTCAATTGTCCAGAGTCATGTCCTAAGGGGCAAAGGAAGGACTTGAACTCAAATCTGCGCCAAGTGTATGTTCTTAGCCAGACGCCATAAACCTGCATTCTACAGGGATTGTAACTCTGAAAAATGTCCAGCAAGATACAACTGTCGTGTCCACAAAGTATGAAGAAGACACTCGCAGACAACAGAAAGGCGAGCAGGGTTTATTGTAAAGAGAACGGGAAAGGGAAAAAGAGGCAGAACACCCTTGCGGACAATGGGGCCCTGGAGTTGGGCAGCTGCATTCTGGATACTACTTGGGAGTAGCCCAAGCCACACATCGTCAATTGCAAACTGCTTTCTCCCTAAGTCCACGCAATATGCCAAAGAGAGATGCAGGCCACCCCTAGGGCCTCGGTCAGCCTCGATGTCCAGTGGGTGTCTTCTCATCACTACCCAGGAGTTGCCTGGGCCCAGCGCTGTCAATCACACACCACTTTCTCTCAAAGCCAACACGACCTGCTAGAGAGAGGAAAGCCCTCCAGTTGGGGTCTCAGAGGCAGTTTCCTGGGATTTGCATACTGCATTTGCATAGTGCCCTTTTTTGAGTCTCCTTCTCTCAGTTGGAGTTCCAGATGCTGTTTTCCTGGACTCTCCTGGGATTGCTAATCACAAAACAACTGGAGATTTGTGAAGCTCTGGTCACTTGCAGGAGGCTTTTGATCTCATGATCACTTTTCAGGAGTTTTGGAAGTTGGTTAGCATCTGTTGTCTCTCAGGAAATGAAGTTTTTCTACCGGGACCCTCCAGCCCTATCTGCCTATTTCTTTCTTTTTTTTTTTTTTTTTTTTTTTTTTTTTTTTTTTTTTTTTTTTTTTTTTTTTTGTGGTACTGGGGATTGAACTCAGGGGCATTCTACCTCTGAGCTATACCCCCAGCCCTATTTTTTATTCTTTATTTTGAAACCAAGTCTCACTAAGTTGCGGAGTGCCTCACTAGGTAGCTGAGGCTGGCCTCGAACCCGGATCCTCCGGTCTCAGCCTCCCGAATGCTGGGATTACAAGCATGCGCCACCACGCCTGGCTTCTGCCTATTTCTTTCTACCCCCTCAGTAGGGCTGGTATGGTGTTGCTCACTTGTTATTCCAACTACTTACAAGGCTGAGGCAGGAGGGTCACAAGTTTGAGGCTGACCTGGCAACTTTGTGAGACTCTGTCTCAAAATAAAAAGGGCTGGTGATGTAGCTCAGTGGTAGAGTGCTTGCCTAGGATGTATGAGGCCCTGCATTCAACCTCCAGCATCAAAAAAAAAAAAAAAAAAAAAAAAAAAAAAAATCTGTAGGGCATATGTACTAGTTGGATTGTGGCTCTAAATAAAATATGTTAAAGTCCTAACCCCTAGTACCATGACTGTGATCTTATTTGCAAATAGTCTTTACAGATACAGTCAAGTTTAGATGATGACTTATGGGTTGAGGTGAGAGCTAATCCAAGGACTGGTATCCTTATAAGGACAGAGAAATCTGGAAACAGACCCACACCAAGGGAAGATTTCCATGTGAAGATGAGGAAGAAAATTGGAGTTGTGCTGCCATTAAACCAAGAAACACCAAGAATTGTCCGTGATCACCGGAAGCTGGAAGAGACCAGGAAGGAGACCCCTGGCCCTGTCCACACCCCGACTTTGGACTTCTCTAGAATGAATTGCTGTTGTTTTAGGCCACCAAGTTTGTTTCACAATCCTAAACAACTAATGTAGCATCCATCTTTCTTTCTGAGTTTGGAGAAAGAGAAAGGGAGGGAGGGAGGGAGGGAGGGAGGGAGGGATGGATCACTTGGGGGCAGAGCAAAGAAGCCAAGACAACTTTCAGATGAATAATGTAAAGATGACGACTAGCATCTGGGCCTGGGGAGTGGGGCAAATGTGCCAGCCACAAAGGAGAGAGACAGAGCAGGTGACACAGAGAAGGGGAGGAGAGGAAAGAGGAGAGCTGAAAGCAGCTTGGACGGTTCTGCTGCTTGGAAGCAGTAAAAGTCAAAGAGGTTTGCAACTTCCCTGAGGGGGAGGGAAGGGCCACCCTGGTCCACACCAGGAGGGTGACCTTGCCCCACACCCCCTCCTCCTCACACCCCAGCTCTTACATCAGACTCGTCTTCAGTTACTGCACCCAGGGAACATGTATTTAGCACTCACAGAGTGCCTGGCTCTGAAGGGCAGTGGAGAGTTGGGGAGGGGGGGTCACCATTTCTTCAGCCTGGGTTGCTCTTCATGTCCCTGTCAGCCTAGAAAATGCCTCTGCAGCCAGACATGTTGGTGCACGCCTGCAATCCCAGTGCTTGGAAGGCTGAGACAGGAGGATCGGAGGTGCTAGACTAGCCTCAGCAATAAAGTGAGACTTAACAAAGTGAGACCCTCTTTTTTTTTGTACTTTTTGGGGTTTTTGTTTTGTTTTGTTTGTGGTACTGGAGATGGAACCCAGAGGCCTTCTACCTCCAAGTCACACCCCCAGCCCTTTTTATTTCATTGTTTTGAATCCGGGTCTCACTAAGTTACTGCAAGCCTTGCTAAGTTGCTAAGGCTATCTTCAAACCTGCAATCCTCCTATCTCCACTTCCCAAGTACTAGAATCACAGGCATGTGCTACTGTGCCTGGCAAGAGAATATCCCTTTATATACTATCTATATATAAAGACCACATACCTATATGGTCTCCCCTTAGGCTGTGAGCTTCTGGAAGACAAAGTCAGTATCCTATTCTCCTCCATCTGGTCTGTGCCTTTGTGGAAACAGGAACAACATAATCGATCAGTAAATAGTTGACAAATGAATGTTCTGAGTATTCTAAAACTCTAACACCAAAAAGTTTAAAACAACAGAAAAACAGCAAGAGGACACAATACACAGTTCACAAAATTAAAAATATATACATATATAAATGGCTCTTAATCACACAGACTTAATTACATCATCTCCAATCACTATAAGAGGAATCCAAGTTCAAACCACACTGAGAAAACATGTTTCACCTCTCAGAATAGCAAACATGTGACAATACATTGGGATGAAAGGTTGTAGGGGCATAAGCAGGTTCGTACTTATTCACATGAATGAAAACTGACATCAAAATTACAACTATGCTTACCCTTGGTTCAACAGTCTCATTTTGGGGCCTAACTGTAGGATGTGTTACAAATACACCTGCAAATATAAAACTGCAAATATAAAAATGTATAGGATTACATTGTAACACCGTTTTTTAATAGTAGCAAGAGATTTGAAATAATTGAAGTACCCTTCTCTAGAGAACTGGGAAAATAACCCGGGTGGGAGCAGGGACCAGGGTAGGTAACTGGGGAGAGAGACTTCTCAAAGCATTGCTTTCATATCATTGTCAATTCTTTTTTTTTTTTTTTAAACATTTTAAATTTATAGCCAAGCACAGTGGCACACACCTGTAATCCCAGTATGTGGGAGGCTGAGACAGAAGGATAACAGATTTGAGGCCACCTTCAGCAATCTAGTGAGACTCTATTTCAAAATAAAGAATAAAATAGGGCTGAGAGTATAGCTCACAAGTAGAATGCCCCTGGGTTCAATCCCCACTACCACAAGAAAAAATATTTTAAATTCATTTTTAATTGATACATTAAAAATGTGCATATTTATGGAGAATCATGTTAGGTTTCAATATACATATATATTGTGTAATGCCAGTACATGGGACACAATAATTCACATAACCATCCTATAATATAAACACCATCATAAATCCGTGTGTGTGTGTGTGTGTGTGTGTGTGTGTGTGTGTGTGTGTGTCTTTTGCTGGAAATGCATAAATTCATTTTATCAGCATTTTACAGATTTTTTTAAATGGAGGCTGGAGAGGTTGAGTGTGTTGTCCCCGGTTATACGGTTAGGGGAGATGGGGTCAAGGTAGAATCCTGAACTGTCTGACTTCAGAGCCTATTCTTCACCAGCACCACCTCCCTAGATGCCCCCCAAAAGGCTTTCTCATCCATAAGCCTTTTCTTCTGCTTCTCTTTCTTCGTCCTGGTACTAGGCATTGGATGCAGGGGCATTCTACCTCTGAGCTATACCTCCAGTCCTTTTTTATATATTTTATTTTTATTTTTGAAACAGGGTCTCACTAAATTGCTAAGAATCTCATTAAGTTGCTGAGGCTGGCCTTGAACCTGTGATCCTCCTGTCTTGGCCTCCCAAGTACTGGAATTACAGGCATGTGCCACCACACCTGGCTTTCCTCTGTGTCTCATCCCTCCATTCATTAATCCATTTGTCCATCAATATCCTTGAACACCTGCTGCACACTAGACCCTGTGCTCAGTGAAGGGGATGCACAGATTAAAGAGCCAGTAATCTCTAACTCTGCAAAGCTTACCATCCAAAAAGAACACACACAGGTAAACAGCCCCATGCATATAAGATTCCATTATGTGAGACTAGAATGATTCTAACGTGAGACCCACTTGTAGTATATCTGTTTGTTTTTCCCCCTGTGCTGAGAAGTCTGCATGTGGGGGTCCTGCATCCAGCACAATGGGAAAACCAGTTCTACAAAACTCTGCAAGGATTCTTGCAGGTAAAGTAAGCTACCTAAACAGACTTACATGCTAATAACTGTCAAATTTGGTCTTGGTGTTTGCTTCTCTGTCACCTAGAGTTTTATGAATGTCATTTCACATTGAATCAAGAAAAAGAGTATTGTATACTCTTGCTTCTCTCCACAAGAATCCAGGTTGAAAGCAAAATGGGAAGGAAACCTAATCTGATGATACTTCTCAGAAGACAGAGCAGTAAAGAAACACACAGACACCCTACCTGCTGCCCTTAAATGTCCCCTTCCTTATCACAGTCCGAAGGAATCATGTTCCGAAGGTCATTGTTGTGACTAAGCTAGAAAGGATAGCCTACTGAATGGATGTGCAGCCTAGCCTTTCCTGTGACCTACTGTGTCTTCATGGGACAAGAATCACTGCCTGAGAGGGTCTTTCAAAACTGATATTCCAATAAATCAGAAAATCTAGAAGAAATTTCTAGAATCATACAACCTACCTAAATTGAACCCAAGAGGATATAGAAAACCTAAACACACCAATAACGAGAGGGAGGAAGGGAAAGAGAAAGAGAAAATAAAAAAACTTCCAACAAAGAAAAGTCCAGGGCCAGATGGATTCCCAGGTGGATTCTATAAGATCTTTAAAGAGGAACTAAATCTGATCCTCCCCACATTATTCCAAGAAACAGAAAGAGATTAAATCCTCCCAAATTCATTCTACAAAGCCATATCACTTTGATACCAAAACCGAATAAAGAAGCCTCAAGGAAAGAAGATTACCAACCAATATCCTTGATTAACATAGGTGTAAAAGCTCTTAATAAAAAGCTAGCAATTCACATTTAAGACCAAGAAAACTGTGCACCATGCTCAAATTGGTTTCATTCCAGGGATGCAAGGTTGATTCAACATATTTAAGTCAATAAATATAATTCATCACATTAATAGAATCAAGGACAAAAATCACATGATCATTTCAATAGATACGGAAAAGGTATTGGGAGACTGAGACAGGAGATCATAAGTTCTAGACCATCCTCAGCAACTTAACAAGGCCCTTAGCAACTTAGAGAGAACCTGTTTCAAAATTGAGATAAATAAAAAGGGCTGGGGTGTAGCTCGGAGGTAGTAAAACTGGGGTGTCTCCTCTTATTAGGGTCCTTGTCTACACGAATGAAGTCCAAGGACTAGCAAAGTGTGTAGAAATAGAAAAGTTTATTTTAAGTTAGGGAAAAATAGAGGACAAAGCAGCTCCCTCCACCTCGAAAGGAGGGGAGTCCCAGAAAGAGAATGACCTCTTAAGCCCTTGGGGAGTGGGCTTAAACCTTCCTGAGGTTTTCTATCTGTTCTTTTTTTCTTTTTCTTTTTTTTTTTTTTTTTTTTTTTTTTTTTTTTTTTTTTTTTTTTTTTTTTTTTTTTTTTGGTGGTACTGGAGATTAAACCCAGAGGCATTCTATCTTTGAGCTACATCCCCAGCCCAATTTTATTTCTTATTTGGAAACAGGGTCTCACTAGGTTGATGAGTCTCACTACATGCTGAGGCTGTCCTCGAACCTTCAATCCTCCTGTCTCAGCCTCCCAAGTACTGAGATTTCAAGCATGCACCACCATACCTGGCTATCTGTTCTTTTATGATTGGTCAGAATTGGGTTTCAGGGGGGGTCCAATGACCTTTGCACAATTTTGATCCTTAATCTGAATGATTATCTTGTAGGCTGGTCAGGGCCCTGGTTCCCTGGCATCCATCAGTCTCTCACCTTCCTGATCACCTCCCCTAACCTCACAGAAAGGGGGATGCAGATGGCTGCTTTAATTCTTCCTGTTCCCAGGTCCTCTGCCCTGCCTCATGTCCCCCCTCTGATGATGTGATCCTAGCTGCTGTTAGGGAAATGGAACGATGACCACTCTAACTGCTTTGAGCTGGTGGGGGGCACTGTTAGAGTACTGCAGCTTAGGATCTCATGGGGTAGATGATCTAGAGGACCATGGAAGAAGGATTCTTCATTTGATGTTTTGTTTTCATAATCATCTGGAGCTGGAAGGCTGAAGAAGTCTGGTTATCTTGGCCCAAAGTCATTCATGGTAGTTCAGTGGGCTTCTACATGAAAAACTGATATATTAGTGTATTATACAATAATCTAGATATCTTGCCATAGTGTTTTTTCCATAACCCATTACCTTGGGCCATCCATCGGATAGCATTTTAAATTGGAAGCCAAGTAGACAACCCATCTGCAATATATAACATTGTTAAAATTTATGGCGCAAACCCTGAAAAAGACCAAGCATGTTGTTTTTAATTTAGCTGAAACAAGTATTTTGTCTGTAGGATTTTGAACAGGACTCAGATCTTCCAGGAGCTTACAAAAATAGGAATCTCCACTCTTTGTAGTGTCTAATGGTCCTGGACCTGTAAAATCTCAAGAATGACAGATTTAACTTTACAGCATCTTTTAAGAACTCAACTAGATGAGGTTTTGGACCTAAATGGCCCTATTAGCATGACTCTTCTTTTACCCCAGAATAGCATACTTATTCTTGGTTAAACTTTTCCACTGGATGTTCAAGACCAAGTAGTTAGCCCAATCAGCGCATTTCATGCAACTTTTAGAAAACCCTTAAACAATTTCTTTTAATTTTAAACAACTAGCTTTACCATACACAACATTTTTATAAGTTTTACCCTTTACTAATTATTTGCAATTTCCTCAAGCCCTCTGTGACTTGCTTAATCCTCTGATTTTTGTTCTCATCTTTCTTTTCCCCTATGGGATAACTCAGTCATTTAGATCAAAATTCTTGCCACATAAAAATTTTTCCACCTAAAAGCATTTCCCTCTTTTTAGATTTCTTTATTATAATATCCCTTCATGTCTATAAATATCTTCTTTTATTTATTGGGTTTTCTTTTGTCTTTTGGGGCTCTGTTGGTCTGATGTCAGGGGCCAGAAGGCTGATCAGAGTTGGAATTTACACTTTGAGGAAACTCCTCCTCAGCAGCAACAGAGATAATGCAAAACAGGTTCTATCTGTTATCTTGCTGAGGCCCTTACCTGATAAGGACACGGTCAACCTTGACCAATCATGCAAGCCCACACAAGCTTACCTGACCCCCTGACCCCACCCCTCACCTCTAGCTATTTAAGCAGCCCCTTCGTTAATAAAAATTGAGGCTTGATCAGAATCCTGTCTTGCCTCCGTTCTTCACGCCCCTTGTTTGCCTCATTCATTCCTTTAGGTTAAGCCACCTCGGTCTCACGTGCTCAAACCCCGCTGGCCGGGGCAGTCTGACAATTATTCATCTGTTAGTGTGGCCAGAAGGGCCATATCTGACTTACCTTGTTGGCATAGCTTTGGATTTCTCCTTAACACAAACTTTAGAGCCCTTATTTTCCTCTTGTAGAATAGATCTAGCTGCAAGATAGTGTCACTGTTTACATTTTTTTCTGGTGACCATCTTCTGTCTTTTAATCCATACTATCAGACTCAGGCACAGAAAAGACTAAGAATTTAATGGGGTGTTGGCAGACTCAAGAGACAGAGGAGAAATGAAAGTGTCCTTCTAGTAGTTCTCTCTCTGTGTGACTTGTCCCAGAGCATCCCCTAGGATACCTGGTGCCCATTTCATGCATGGCCATAAACGAGGTGCATTTCCTGGGTTTATCCATGCTTACCAGGGTATAAAGATCTGACACCTAGTTACAACTGCTGGATATATATGTGATGTATTTGTAGTGGGGTGTCAGCAAGCTGGCACCTAATTACAACCGCCAGACACATATGTGATGCATCTGTGGTGTCAGTGAGCCATGAGACCAGTACCCTGACAACCATGGGCCTGATTGCACTGTGGTAAATGCATCATATATTGCTGCCTGTCTGTGACCTCCCTTTGTTGCCAAAGGAAAGTGTATGTAGTCTATCTGTGTTTAGTTTTTCCTATGATAATGGCCAGTAAGAGAACAAAACTCAGTATGTCCAGCATCTGCAGTTCTATCAGCTAAAGATTATTAAGGAGAGTTTAATTGGTCTGATCATCTTTTTTTTTTTTTTTTTTTTGCGGTACTTGGGATTGAACCCAGGGGCATTCTACCTCTGAGCTACACCCCCAGCCCTATTTTTTATTCTTTATTTTGAAACAGGGTCTCACTAAGTTGTGGAGTGCCTCACTAGGTAGCTGAGGCTGGCTGCGAACCCAGATCCTCTGGTGTCAGACTCCCAAATGCTGGGATTACAAGCATGTGCCACCACACCTGGCTCTGATCATCATTTTTAAATTTCTAGAGTGCCCAGGTAAAAGAACATATAGTTATTTCCATCAAAGCAATGTATACAAAATTATACATTGACCCTGATTTCCAGCAACCTTTGTTGTATTTTAGTTAAGACCCCAAAACAAAGCCATTATTTTACAGTATTGTTCTTTTTATATACCAATAACTTAGAAGCCCATTTAATAGACTCAAATGTTATTTTAAATCCTAAGAAGCCAAGAGCATTTGAAAGCCTTAATTACACTTTGCATTTACCCAATTTAATGATTAGATTATAGATTACCCTAAAGATTAAGATGTCAGATAAACATCATTAGTATTTTAAAACATTTTTCTGCCAAAGGAAAATCTTTAAAAGCAATGAACATTGTATCCTACAGAGGTAAACATAATCTTGATTGACTATTTTCCTAGGGAAAAAGGCATGTGTTAATAATTTTAGGACATGTTTATTTTATTTTCATGAACAAAATCTTAAGTTTAGTCAGTTGTTAGATTTATTTAAGTCATATGAACTCAGAGACATTTTTTATGAGTGTTCACTTTATTAATTTGCTAATCTATGGTACCATGTAGATATTCACATTACACACATAATACAACAAATAACATACAGATACTAAACAGATAATTAATCCTTGAATACCTGCTAAATAAAGGCAACAGGAGAAAAATTAAAAAGTTAAAAACCCAGAAAGTCTCTAGCTAGACAGAACAAAAATAAATAAAGATAGAAAGTAGATGTGCACAAACCCAAGGAGAATTTGTAAAAATACATGAGCTCAAAAAAATGAAAATTGATGTATTTCCTGTAATAAAAAGCTATATTCTGCTGTAAATCTATAGATGTTTGCATAAGAAGACTCGTTTTTTTCCTTCCTCCTAGAATCTTAGAAAGGCCTTTTAGCGTGTAAGAGAACAAACCACATTAGAAAATATAATTACCTTACGAGCTTTTACAAGAAACATTGAAACTTAAGCATCCATCCACCCAGTCTTTGTGAGCCTGACCAGCAGCAGAGGCTTACGTGTGAGATGTTATCAGTCATGGGAGCGGCCACTTGCCCCTTTCAGAGGCAGCAGCAGATACCTCCCTTCTCATGCATATTAAATTTGACATGGTGGAGAACTCTTTGTTCTCTTTTCACCACACCACATGGGGTGGAGACACAACCCCACCCCACAGCCAAAAACTGACCAATGAGAGCTCTCTCAATTTTTTAGATAGCCCAGGTGAATCAAGCAGCTCATTTCTGACTAGCTCTCTATGCTTTTTTGAGCTTAGGCTGCTTTTTGAGCTTAGGTCTATTTATATGAAAATTTAGCTGTTAGAAATAGCTTTTTGAATGCAGCCAGGCTGGGGCCCCCACACACATAATCTGATCCCCTTGGCTGACTGTATCTGCATGCCAACGATGGAGAAATATAGAAATATATAAGACAAAGCAGCCGGCCCCCAAAGGGGAGATGTGGTTCTGGGAAAGAGATTGTCCTTGAAACCCTTGGGAAGTGGGCTTTTAAACTTTCTTGAGGTTTTCTATCTGTTCTTTTATGATTGGTCAGAATTGGATTTTGAGGAACCAATGACTTTTGCACAATTTTGATCCTTAATTTGAGTAATTATCTTGTAGGCTGGTCAGGGCCGTGATACCCAGGCACCCATCAATCTCTCACCTCCCTGCTTACCTCTCCCAACCTCACAGAAAGGAGGATGCAGATGGCTACTTTAATTCTTGCTGTTCCTAGGTCCTCTGTCCTGCCTCAGTAGAATGCCCCTGGTTTCAATCTCCAGTACCCCCTCCCAAAAAAGAGAGAGAGAAACAAAGGCACAAAAGATCAAGCAAGTTCTCCTACCTCACTCAACTGTGGTGTGGTAGAGCCGGGCCTTAACAGCCAACCATCCTTGGCTCAAGAGGTTAACTTTGAGAGAGCCCCAAGAGATATGAGAGAGCCCTCCTATAAATGGTTGTCTCAGCAAAGTCTTTATAACAGCTCCTTGTTTCCACAAAAACCATGTAACTCAGAGGGTTAAATTTAGCCCCTCATCTCTAATAAATAAAGTTTCACTGGAACACAGGGAGAACTACTCACTAGCATAGCATCTCTGGCTGTTTTAGGCCACAACAGCAGAGTTGAGTAGTCATGAAAATATGGCCTGCAAAGTGTACAATACTTACTATACTATCTTGCCCTTTACAGAAAAAGTCCGCTGGCTGCTACTCTGGGTATAAAAAGAATAAATAAATAAATAAATAAATAAATAAATAAATAAATAAATAGCTGGGGGAGTCGTGCCATATACCTGTAATCTCAGTACTTGGGAGACTAAGACAGGAGGATCGTAGATTTGAGGACAGCCTCAGCAAATAGTGACACTCTCATCAACCCAGTGAAACCCTGTTTCAAAATAAAAAATAAAATAGGGCTGGGGTGTAGCTTGGAGGTAGAATGCCCTGGGTTCAATCTCCAGCACCACAAAAAAAGAAAGAAACCAAAAGAGTTCTTAGATATTTAATTATATTAGGCTCAAATCAAGAAAAAAAAAGTCCCCAAAACTTCAGTTAAAGGATCTTCTTCTAAAGTTGGATTCATAAAATAAAGGAAATACTTGTCTAGAAAGCTCCTTGAAAAAACATAGACATACAAACGTTCATAGAAAGTTTCAGAAAAAAAGAGAAATTTCAAGTTTGTTCACTAAAAGTAGAGAAAAAAAACTCTTCCCCCATAACCCGCCATATCTCATTTCTCAAATTATCAAAAATCTGTCAATCATCTTCCACTCAAAAAATAATAATTTTAGCCAGGCACGGTGACGCACGCTTGTAATCCCAGCATTCGGGAGGCTGAGACCGGAGGATCCCGGTTTGCGGCCAGCCTCAGCTGCCTAGTGAGGCCCTCTGCAACTTAGTGAGACCCTGTTTCAAAATAAAGAACAAAAAATAGGGCTGGGGGTATAGCTCGGAGATAAAATGCCCCTGAGTTGAATTCCCAGTGCCACATACAAATAATAATAATAATAATAATAATAATAATAATAATAATTTTAATACCACAAAGTTTCTTTCTTTTCTTTTTCCTTTATGGTACAGGGAATTGAACCCAAGAATACTCTACCATTGAGCTACATCATTCCCAGCCCTTTTACTATATATATAATTTTTTTTTTTTTTTTTTTTTTTTTTTTTTTTTTTTTTTTTTTTTTTTTTTTTTTTTTTTTTTTTTTTTTTTTTTTTTTTTTTTGCGGTACTGGGGATTGAACTCAGGGGCATTCTACCTCCGAGCTACACCCTCAGCCCTATTTTTTATTCTTTATTTTGAAACCGAGTCTCACTAAGTTGTGGAGTGCCTCATTAGGTAGCTCAGGCTGGCCATGAACCCGGATCCTCCGGTCTCAGCCTCCCAAATGCTGGGATTACAAGCGTGCGCCACCACGCCCGGCTCTTTTTACTATATTTTTAGACAGATGAACTTGCAGATCTTCCTGCCTCAGCCTCTTGAGTAGCTGGGATTACAAGCATGTATCATCTTACCCATTGAAAATTTCCTTTTTTTTTTTTTTTTGGTTCTGGAGATGGAACCCAGAGGCATTCTACCTCCAAGCTACACCCCTAGCCCAATTTTATTTCTTATTTGGAAATAGGATCTCTCTAGGTTGCTGAGGGCTCCACTAAGTTGCCGAGGCTGGCTTTGAACCTGTGATCCTCCTGTCTCAGCCTCCCAACTACTGAGATTACAAGCATGTACCACCACACCCTGCAAAATTTCCTTTTTTAAAAGTCCATTGTTTCTATTTTTATCTTATTTAATGCTTTTTGAATACCTACAACATACAGGATTGTCCTGGAGAAGACTAAGATTACACATTTTACATGTGTAATCCAGGGTCCTCTTAGATTGAAAACCAATGCCCTGAGAGCAAATGTAAAATTTAAAGATTGCAATAAAACAAAAACAATTTTATGTGTAGTCATCATTTCATAAGGTTAAGATAGTGTTCATAAACTAAAATATCAAAGTTCTTGTGCAATCAACTCAATCATATTTCTAAGGACTTTCTCATTAGTAACTGGTGGAATTATTTAAAAATAAAATATGACAAACAAACTTTCCAGACCTCAATACTTATGAGTAGAGAGAAAGAATCATTTTAAAACTCTGCGAAGTGCCAAGCCATTGGGACCTTTCTAAAAATGATTATTTAAATGTATTGATGACAAATACCTAAAGAGATTAAGTTTAATCATTAGATTTCGTTCTCAACTTTGTGCCACCAGAGAACATTTTGTCTTTGCAAACATGAAGCAGACTATTTTTCTGCTTGACTGCAGCTGGCATTTCTTAGAATTTAAGGCTGCACTGCTCTTTTAAATAAAGTTATTTGAGTGTTAGAAATAACACTTCCCTCCTGTACATCACCAACGCCACAGATATTGAGACACTTCATAGCTGACCTTGAAAGCCCTTCTTAGAGATGAAAAAGGGCAATTTTCAGGTTTAACATTTAGTTTTACTAAAGAAACCTAATGTCTTGAAAAGAATGCTGGAGTTTTTCTATATAACCTTGTTTATATTCAATGGAAAAGAGAAAAAAATGGTATTATACTAGGAATTTGACCTAGGGGCATTCTACCTCTGACCTACACCCCCAGACCTTTTTTAATTTTTTTTCTGTTTTGTAATAGAGTCTCACTTGGTTGCTGAGAGTCTTGCTACTTGGTTGAGGCTGTCCTCGAACCTTCGATCCTTCTGTCTCAGCCTCTCACATACTGTGATTACAAGAATGAGCCACCACACCCGGCTACTCAATGAAAATTTAACTGAATGTTTTATTAAAATATCAAACTTGACCTTTGCTATGATCTGAATGTTTCTGTCCCCCTCCTCCAAAACTCATGTTGAAATTCTAACCCTCAAGGTGACAGCATTGAGGGATGGGTCCTCCAAAGTGTAATGGGACTCTGCCCTCATAAATGGCATTCGTGTCCTTATCAAAGAGGTCCAAAGGAGCTCATTCTCTACTTCACCCACTACACAAGGACACTACAAGAAGATGCCAGCAGCCAGGCATGATGTCCCACGTCTGTAATCCCAGTACTTGGGAATCTGAGACAAAAGGATTATAGGTTCGAGGCCAGCCTCAGCAACTTAACAAAAACTTGTTTCAAAATACAAATTAAAAAGGGCTGGGGATGCAACTCAGAAGTAGAATACCCCTGGGTTCAATCCCCAGAGAAGGAAGGAAGGAAGGAAGGAAGGAAGGAAGGAAGGAAGGAAGGAAGGAAGGAAGGAAGGAAGGAAGGAAGGAAGGAAGGGTGGGTCAGCCATGAACCTGAAAGTAGGCCCCACCAGACACCAAGTCTGCCACCAGCTTGATCGTGGGCTTCCTGGTCTCCAGAACCGTGAGAATAACCATCCATTATTTTCAAGCCTCTCTGCCTGTGGTATTTTATTATAGCAGCCCTGAAAGGACTGGGACAACCTTGAAGTTTGAGACCAAGCTAATCAAAGCACTGTCAATTCTCAGTTTCAGCTTTGGGAAATTCCTGGCTTGTTTTCCAAGATCAAGTCTTTCTTTTACTTTGTGTAAACCTTAGAACAAATATTAAGACACATTGGGCACTGTCACAATTCAGGGGAAAGGATTATTTTCCCAAATTTTGTAAGAACATTCCAGCATACCTGCTAAGATTGACTTGGGAAGAAAAATTGTAAACTGATGGTGTATATATCAAAACTGAATAAATCTTGTAATGGGCAATCACTTGTTAGAGATTGTGATAAAAGCACAGTGCTAGTATCTCCCAGTCACCTTCAGATATGCTCGGTATCAAGCAATTTTTCTTTCTTTTTCTTCCTCTTCTTCTTTTTTTTTTTTTTTTTTTTCTGAAGCAGGAGTGAATTTACCTTCTGAGCATGTGTCTATCATTGCTCTGGCCTGGCATGGTGGTACATACCTGTGATCCCAGTACTTGGGAGGCTGAAACAGGAGGATCCAGGTTTGTGGCCAGCCTCAGCAACTAAGTGAAGCTCTCAGCAACTTAGCAAGGCCCTGGTTCAATCCCCAGTACCAAAAAAAAAAAAGAAAAGAAAAGAAAAAAAGTTTTAAAGTTTTTATTTCTATCATTATCATTGCTCAATTTATATAGTCATGTAACCAAGCACTTACATACTTATATCTTTTTTTTCTCCAACATAGAATATACAGACCCTATAAAATATTTTTCAAAGGGTTACCCACAGACTACTGACATCAAATTTTTTTAGAATGCCTGTTAAAAACCCAGATTCTTGCCCCACTCCCATCCCTAATCTACTAAATCAGGAAATACATACTTTTGGGGAAAGACATACTGGGGATTGAATACAGGGGCATTCTACCTCTGAGCTACACTCACAGCCCTTTTTAATTTGTTTTGAAACAGGATCTCACTAGGTTGCTGAGGCTGATCTTGAACCTGCGATTCTCCTGTCTCAGCCTCCCAAAAACTGAGATTACAGGTGTGAGCCACCATGTCCAGCCAGGAAATAATATACTTTCAGCAAACTCCCTGAGTTTTTCTTGTGAATGCTAACAGTTGAAAATCACAGGACAGAAAATGTTTCTCTCATTTTGGAGAAATGTTGTTAAACAAATTAAGGAATCGCGTCCCCTGTTTATCCCCAAGGTTCTCCTATGACATCTATAAAAATCATAATATTAGCCGGGTGTGGTGGTGCACACTGTAATCCCAGCATTTGGGAGGCTGAGACTGGAGGATCGGGGTTTGCAGCCAGCCTCAGCTGTTTAGTGAGGCCCTCCACAACTTAGTGAGACCCTGTTTCAAAATAAGGAATAAAAAATAGGACTGGGGGTGTAGCCTGGAGGTAGAATGCCCCTGGGTTCCACCCCAATACCACACACAAAAAAAATCCATAATATTAAACTTGCAATCTTCATCTCTTAGTTTCAGGAGCTGATCTGCTGTTCTGTGATTATTTACGGATGTGTCAGCCCCACTAGACTGAGAAACTCCTTACACTTCTGTCATTCTTGTTTTCCCAGAACCTAGCCCCGTCACTAGCACATGTTGGGTGTTCAGAAAATATTTGTTAAGACAGGCATGGTGGCACACATTTGTAATCCCAGTACCTGGGAGGCTGAGACAGGAGGATCACAGGTTTGAAGCCAGGCCTCAGCAATTTAGTAAGATCAGGTTTCCAAATAAGAAAATTGGGCTAGGGGGATAACTTGGAAGTAGAATGTCTCTGGGTTCAGTTCCCAGTGCCAAAATATATATATATATATATATATATATATATATATATATATACATATATATATATATATATATATATATATATATATGTATATATATATATATATATATATATATATATTAAATGAATAGATAGATGAATGGACAGGTAGGTGGAGCTACCTGAAAACAGACCACCCACTGCCGTATTAGGTCATACATACTTTTTACTCTCTAGCCCCTGAGTTTTCACAAATTTCTTGCCTTATCTTAAGTGTGTTATGCTAAGACACTGTACAGTTGTCATCCCATTCAACTCTTTGCTTTTTTTTTTTTTTTTGCGGTACTAGGGATTAAACTCAGGGGCGTTCTACCTCCGAGCTATACCCCCAGCCCTATTTTTTATTCTTTATTTTGAAACCAGGTCTCACTAAGTTCCGGAGTGCCTCACTAGGTAGCTGAGGCTGGCCTCGAACCCGGATCCTCCGGTCTCAGCCTCCCGAATGCTGGGATTACAAGCTGCGCCACCACGCCCGGCTCTTGTCATCCCATTCAGATGAGGATTGTTTCTCACTCAAATGAGAATCATCCAAAAATTAAGTAATTTTGAAATTTTTTTGTTCTGCCTCTTCCTTCCCTTACCATTCTCCAGTATCTAACCACCTAAGAAATTCCTACCAACCCCTCCCTCAGGCCTCCTCCTGCCAGACCTCATTCCTGATTTCAGAAGAAGGCAACCAAGAAGAAAATTCACTATTGCACACCAAGTATCCTGTATCCTAAATGCTTCGGACCAAAAGTGTTTCAGATTTTGGAGTTTTTCAGATTTGCATCGCCTCCACCAGTTGAACATTCCTAATCTGAAAATCTGAAATGCCTCAACATCCAAAACTTTTTTTTAAGCATCATGTCAGCACCCACAAAGTTTTAGGATTCTGATTTCATATTTTTGGATTAGGGGTACTCAGCTTGTACCAGAAAAAAAACAAGAAGAGAGGTCAAAGAATGTTCAGAAGAAGAGGCATTAACAGGAACAGTAGGCAAGAATAAACGACCAAGGGGAAAGGTCAGGCCACTTCCAGCTGCTGCTCTGCAAAATCCATTGTTGTTTCTAGTTTAGTTCCTCTGGCCTTCAAGGCCCCTGTGATTTTCTGTGATAGGAAACATATTTTACAAGTCTACCCTAGAGCCAAACATGGTTGTGCACGCCTGTAATCCCAGTACTTGGGAGGCGGAGGCAGGAGGATCACAGATTTGAGGACAGCCCCAGCAATACTGTGAGACTCTCAGTAACCTAGTGCGACCCTATTTCAAAAAAAATAAAAAGGGCTGGGGGTGTAGGTCAGAGGCAGAATGCCCCTGGGTTCAATCCCCAGTATCACAAAAAAAAAGATAAATAAATAAATAAATCCTATGGTAAACAATGAAAATGTATAACAAATATAAACCAGTGATTTTCCAGCTTCAGTGGACATGCCTGGTATCTGAGCTGGGTAAACATGCAGAGACTCGGGTCCTAATTCAATAGGTGTAGTAAAGGGTCACAGGTTGCACGGTCAGAATGTCAAATTCAACTGTATCTCTCTGTGCACACAATGAATAAGTTGGAATTGAAGTTAAAACAGTACTCGCTTCCGGTTATGTCACATATGTGTACTCTTCTGTCCCAAATCCTTGAATTGCTTACATAAGATCCTGCATTTTTCTGCATGTGAAATATATCTCATTTTAAAAACTTATGTTTCTACATTGGCCAAAAATATCAAAGTGTGATTGATCTTTCAGGCATTGTGCTTTCATTTTTAGGGCCATTTGACAGAAATGTAAGGCTTCAGTCTATGACTTCAGTGGGAGGTGTCACCAACATGTAAACACAAAGCCCTCCTTCCAGTCTTTCTATAATTGGATTACAAAAAAGAAAAAAAAAAAACACTGTTCAATAAGTCATTTCCCAGGTGTCTGGCGCTATCTGGCCTTGTGCATTCATTAGTTAATTTTGTGTGTGTGTGTGTGTGTGTGTGTGTGTGTGTGTGTGTGTGTGTGTGTGTCGTACTGGGGATTGAGTCCAGGGACTCTACCTCCAAGCTACACCTCCAGCCCTATTTTTTATTTTTGAAACAAGATCTCACTAAGTTGCTGAGGGCCTTGCTAAGCTGCTGAGGTTGGCTTCAAACCTGCGATTCTCCTGTCTCACCCTCCCAATTACAAGCATGCATCACACCCAGCTTTTATTCCTTATTTGGAAATAGGGTCTCACTAAGTTGCTGAGAGTCTTGCTACATGACTGAGGCAGTCCCCAAACTTGTATCCCGTCCTAGTACTCGGATTGTAGGCTTGTGCCACCATGCCCAGCTCATTAGTTCATTTAAATCTGACTTTTTCACAATGTGTAATAGGAATATTGAACACCTGAGGATCAAAGTTCAGACAAGTAACACAAGATCACAAGATCACACAGCTAACGAATGATGTTGCCAGGGCTCAAACCCACACTCCAGGCCCACACTGTATCCTAGTAAACACACTCCTGTGTGCCTGTATATGAAATACCCAAGTCACAATTTATATATTTCCCGTGCTTTTATCATGGACTTGTGATAAGAGTTCTTTCCATGAGGCTTGAAAATAAATAAACAAAGATATGGACGGTTTGGAGCCACCACCTGAGTCACCGCCCTGGCGCTCACTCTTGGGACCCTGTTTGCTTTGGAATCCCGGGACTGGCATAGCTACTGAAAGTCAACCAAGGAAGCCGCAGAGCTCTGCAGAGCTCGCCAAGAGGTGGGGTGGGGGAGTGCCCTTTACTTTGCTTAGGTGTTAGATCATGGCACAATCCTGCATTAGCGTGCACACGGAAGCGCTGTCAGCATCTTTAGAGGGCAAGTATGCGCTTGATTGCATTTTAAAATTGAAGAATTGAAAGTAATTAGTAGAGCGAAGAGAGAAAAAATGAGTTTTATCAACTGGTTACACAGGCTGCTTTTCCAAGGCACGGTTCTTAGGTTCTTAGAATAATATAGCTTCTCTTCTTTACTTTTTTTTTTTTTTTTTTAACCCGGGATTGAAACTCAGGGGCACTGGCTACACCTCCAGTCTTTTTTTATTTTTTATTCTGAGACAGGGTCTCACTAAGTTGCCCAGGCTAGTCTTGAACCTGCAATCCTTCTGACTCAGCCTCCCAAGTACCGGGATTACCATGTACCACCGTACCCAGCTAGGATGTGGTTCTTATTGAATTTTTTGCTCTTATTAGGTTTGGTTTGGTTTGGTTTGGTTTGGTTTGGTTTGGTTTGGTTTGATTTGGTTTGGAGGGGAAGGCTGTTTTGGTGTGTGTGTGTGTGTGTGTGTGTGTGTAATGCTGGGGATTAAACCCAGGGCTGTTTTACCTCTAAGCAATACCCCCAGCCCTATTTTATTTTTTAGTTTGAAACAGGGTTTTACTAAATTGCTAAGGGCCTCACTAAGTTGCTGAGGCTGGCCTTGAACATGCCATCCTTCTGTTTCAGCCTCCCAAGTACTGGGATTACAGGCATACGCCATCCCACCTGGCAAGGCAAGGTTGATTTTTATTTTGGGGTTTTGCTTTTGTTTTTTCAGTATTAAGTGTTGAACTCAGGGCCTTGCACAGGCATACAGCTACATCTCCAAAGCTTTTTGTTTTTATTTTAAGACAGAGTCTCACTAAGTTGCCCAGGCTGGCCTCAAATTTATGATTCTCCTGCCTCAGTCCCCCAGAATAGCTGGGATTACAGGCGTGCACCACTGCACCAAGGTCATTAGTGGTTTTTTACAGTGAATTTCTAAATACCCATGTCTATACCAAAGCCAAAATGGATCTGTTAGAATTAAACCCACCCAAAAATGCCAGAGAAATTCAAGCAACTTTCATGCATATAGTGAGAAGAATATTCCATAGGAATGTCTTTTTAGAGTAATGCCAAAACAATTCACTTAAACCAGGCCTGGTGGAGCATGCTTGTAATACCAATACTTGGGAGGCTGAGACAGAAGGATCATAGGTTTGCATAGGCCAGCCTCAGCAAATTAGTGAGGCTCTCTGCAACTTAGTGAGATCCTGTTTAAAAAAGAAAATTGAGGGTGTAACTCAGAAGTAGAGTGCCTCAGGGTTCAATCCCTAGTACCCCCGCAAAAATTTCACTTAACCCTCTTACTGGTAAGGCATAAAACATTCATGAAAAAGCAGGTACCAAGATAGAAATAAACTGAAGAGTTGCTAATGTTTCTCAATGAGCAGCTGATTGACTGATGAAGGAGAAAAAAAAAAAAGAACATTATTATTATTGAGAAGGCAGGCTTCCAAACCAATATTCTTCCATAATTCCAATGCTCCAAAAGTCATTTCAAATCATCTACAGAAAGTCCTCACATATCCTGTGAGCAAAACTGAAAGTTGGTTTACAATTTATTTTCAAGCCCTAATCCTATTTTTCCTGAAAAATAAGTTGCCCTTTAAAGAGCTCAGGACATTAATTCCCTTGAAGAAAATTTATTTCTGTGGCTGGCTTGTTATAGATACAAGCCATCTTAGCTGTCAGCTATAAGCTGAAAAAATCCATTCCTCTCTGTGACCATGGAGCAAAGAAATAATAAAAGTGTCTCCCCAGGTCTTACAACCTTCTGAATTCTAACTAGCAGCAAATATGACTCCCAGGACTATAAATAAATCTTATAAATCCTGCATTCCCTAACACATTTAGCTTCTCAGCTGCTAGCAATACTAGTTCAACGTGTAAATGTCCTTAAGATTTGGGTAAAGCTGTCACAGGATTCAAAAATCTGGTTCCTACAGACAGATGGATTTTCATATGGTTACAAGTGGAGAGGCATTTCCAGGAGTATGCTTGGAATAAAAAATAAATAAATAAAATAAAACCAGCTAAGACAATGGCCCACATCTGCCATCCCAGTGCTTGGGAGGCTGAGACAGAAGGATCGCAGATTCAAAGCTAGCCTCAGCAACTTAGTGAGACCCTGTTTCAAAATAAAAAGGGCTAGGGATATGCCTCAGAGGTAGAGTGCCTGTGAGTTCAGTCCCCAGCACACACAAAAAAAGTTATCAGACTCACATTTTACAGATATTTCCATTTTATGGGTACATTCTTTATCTTCTATGGAGCCCTTGTTCAACATTCAATAGCCCTTATAAGACCCATGTTTCCTGCCTTTAGAACTATCTGAACCTGTCTCCTGAATTGCAACTCCTAAGACCTCGAATACAGTTCTTTTTACCCTTATGGTTTCTGGGTTTGGATCAACAGTTCTAATAAAGCAAAAGCCAAGTGGTGAGCGCACTTGGTTTCTGTTCACGAATGCCACCTGCCACGGTGTCAGTGAGCTCTCTCAACCTCTGCTGGCTCTCAGGCTACCCCGACTGCAAATTGTTCCTTGCACAATCAAACTCTACTAAATTTAATTCGTCTTTTATCAATTGTATCCATCGTTAAGGTTAATTTCCATTTGATAGCAATTTTCCATTTATGGTGATTAATTCAATTCCTCTTTTTAATAAGTTTACATTTTTTAACATGAAACAAATTAAATTCTTGATAATACAAGCACCACATGGGTATTTCCAACTTCTGAAGAGGATTTGGAAATGACCAAAGCTTGAGAAAAACTGGACCAGCCCAAGCAAGAGAGACACTAAGGCTCCCAGATGCCAGGAAGGCGGTTTAGGGAGGCAGCAGGGATTCGGACTGGGTTCTGGGGACCCCAGGCCACCTGAGAGGATGGTGTGTGGTCACATTACTACTACTTCTGATTCAAGCAGCTTCAAGACAGCAAGGGACAAAGCCTGGGCCCCAGAGAAAGAATAAAGAAGCCAGGTGTGATGGCACATGCCTGTAATCTCAGTTCTTGGGAGACTGAGACAGGAGGATCACAGATTCAAGGCCAGCCTTAGCAACCTAGAGAGAGCAACGTAGTGAGACCCTGCTTCAGAATAAAAAAATAAAAAGGGATGGGGATGTAGCTAGCTTGGAGGTAGAATGGTTCAATCCCCAGTATGGAGAAGAAGAAGGAGGAGGAAGAGGAGAAGAAAGGTCAAGAGAGGATGTTTCATGGACATTGCCATTCTATTGGTACAGTGTGTGTGTGTGTGTGTGTGTGTGTGTGTGTGTGTGTGTGTGTGTATGATATTAAACCCAGGAGTGTTCTACCTCTGAGTTACTCCCCCAGCCCTTTTTGGGTTTTGTTTTAAAACAGGGTCTTGCTAAGTTTCTGAGAGCTTCCCTAAGTTTCTGAGGCTGGTCTCCAACCTGCGATCCTCCTGTCTCAGCCTCCCAAGTACTGGGACTACAGACATGCAACACTGTGCCTGGCTTTTACATTCTTGTCTTTATCTGCTTTGGTCATGTAGCCCCGGATCCTTCTTGACATTCAATAGCCCAGATAAGCCCCCACTTTTCTGCCTTCTTCAGAAGGGACAGGAAAGAAGCAGGAGAGAGCTACAGAAACTGAGCAGCTCTAATGCCAGTCTGGGGCCAGTGCTACCATCTTTCTACCTCAGCTAAGACAGCTTTTTGGGGAAAACCAAAACAACCCAAAGCTTTTCTTCGAGTCTTATTTTCCTCTGTGAACTAAGGAGAATCCAGCTGTAAGATCGTTTTCAGAAACAAAAGAATTAAAATAATGCTTCTTCTTGTCCTTTCAACCTCTCTCCGTCACTGTCGCAGGTGGCTTCTGGGGATGAGGCAAGAGACAATTGAGTAATTGTTCCTAGAAAAAGACAGTGCCATTCTGCAAGATTATATCCACCGCCTCTTACACAGGCACTGTGTTTCCTAAGCAGAATCTTGGCAGCAGAGCTGAGTGGCGCACGTGACAGACCCTTCTTAGAAGTCACAACCAGTTTTGTTTTTTTTTTTAATTCTCATCTCATAATCAAACTAATCTTTAGAGAGTTTTAAAAATGCTTGTGGAATTTATCCTATGCCATCTTTTCTCTCCTCTTTTTCTCAGTAATCTCAACATGTTCTAGTTTAGAATTCTGTCAAATTAACTTCTAACTAAAATCCCTAAATTTGTCTATAATCCTAGAGAATCAGGAGGCCCATGCAGGAGGATCTCAAGTTCCAGGCCAGACTGGGTGACTTGGTAAGTCCCTGTCTCAAAATAAAATAGGGCGTGGTAGCACATGCTTGTAATCCCAGTACTTAGGAGGCTGAAATGGGAGGATCACAGACTTGCATCCAGCCTCAGAAAGTTCATGAGGTTCTGTTTCAAAGTAAAAAATAAAATAGGGCTGGGGGTATAGCTCAGAGATAGAATGCCCCTGGGTTCAATCTCCAGTACCACAAAAAATAAAATGGGCTGAGAATGTAGCTCAGTGATAAAGTGTCCCATGATCTAATCCTCAGTACTGCAAAAAAATAAATAATAAGTAAATAGATAAATTCCCTAAATCCTACTCCTGTCCTGCTACCCCAGTTTCACCCTCAAACACATACCATCTGTGCCCAAACTCTCATGAGAGATGTTCTACACAGTTCCTATATCCCCTTCTGAGGGAAGCTGAGGCAAGGGAAATTAAGAAGTCCCTTTAGAGCTGCTGATCAATCTATACAAAGAAAGGACAAGAGAATTGGGACCAAGACAGTGAGAGGTGGTCAGCCTTCATCATTAAAGTCTGGGGCCCCAGTCAGGTATGGTGACACACGCCTATAATCCCAGTATTTGAGGGTTTGAGACAGGAGGATCAGAGGTTTAAGACTAGCCTCGGGAACTTGCCAAGACCCTTAGCAACATAGCAAGACTATTTCAAAATAATATAAAAAAAGGTTGGAGGTGTAGGTCAGAGGTAGAATGCTTCTGGGTTCAATCCTCAGTACCAAAAAAAAAAAAAAAAAAAATATCTGGGGCCCCAGAGAAATAACATCACATTCACACACTATAGGTGGAACTGAGAGACTAAAGGAAAGGATTATAAACCAGAGGCCTGCAGGACCAGAAGAGGCAGTTCTGGGAAAGGCCTGCCTACTTTAAAACAGACACTGAGTGAAGGTTTGCCAACTGAATCAAAATCCGCATGAACAGCTGCCCAAGCTAGCAGGCATGGGCCACCAAGGCTTACTCTCACACTCTTCCAGCCTCAGCCAAGCTTGGGTCCACAGAAGGAGGACAACATCCGGGTATCTTAGGGCCTCTTTGTCTAGACCTGTGTCTTAGACCAATATGAGACCCAGCACCTCCTGTCTACCATTCACGATAAAGATCACTTAAGCTCCTAGGCCTTCTCAAGAGGAAAGAAGCTGAAGCTCCCTGAGGGGAAGAGTGGTCCAAATGTAGTACAGGGTAACTTCCTTAAGAACTAGCAAAAACCCAGTAAAAGTCCGTTTAGTTGTTGTCGTAAACAGCATGTTGGTTTCAGGAAGCATTTATTGAGAGGCTACTACAACCTCGTGAAGGACGGGTGGTTGGTAAACAGAGAGCGCCTGACACAGAGCCAGGAAGAGAGATATGAATCCAGGTCCTGGCGCAGACACTAAGTGCCCTTGAGAGGGGGCATTCCAAGTGGAAAGTAACTTGTGAGGGACAAGAAAGGGGTATACGTTCAAGAAACTAGAAAATGAGTGCAGTGGCGCAAGGCCTGTACTCCCAGCTACTTGGGAGGCTGAGGCAGGAGGATCCCAAGTTTGAACCCAACCTAGGCAACTTGGTGAGACCCTGTCTCAAAAGGAAAAATAAAAGGGCTGGGGATGTAGCTGAGTGGTAGAGCGCCACTGGGTTCCATCCCCAGTACTGGAAAGGGAGGGAGAGAGGGAAGGAGGGAGGGAGGGAGGGAGGGAGGGAGGGAGAAACAGCAGAGTATTTAATAAAAACTCCAGGCAGAGAAGGAAGACTTTCAGCTAGTACATACTAAGTATTCAACCAGTATCTGTTGAATGAGTGAATGAGAAACAAGGCCCAGAGGACCTGATCTTTACTCTGTGCTAAGAAACTTGGCTTTGTCTTGTCGGCAACACGGGATCACCTGCGTGACAGTGCTTTACTCAGGCTTGGGTTGTAGCTAGGAGCTGTGCTGTGGGAAGAATTAATTTATGGGGACAAGAAATGACATGGAGCCAGATCAGGGGCAACAGTCCTAGACAGGTAGAGGAGCAAATGACTTGGAGAAATCGGAGCTGAAACGGCACTAGGTGGGTCATTAGATGAGGGCTAAGTCGGGGAAAAAAAATGGAATAGTGGGCTTTGGGGGCCATCAATGCCTGATAGTAACACCAGCTTCTACTGAAGAGTTGGAGGTGGAGTAGCTGATACCTACAGCTATGGACCCGATGAGTGGACACGCAGGTGGAAGCAAGCCACAGTTAGCACACTGAGCCCTTCAGTGTGCTGCTGGGAGCCTCCTGCCTGTGTGAACTGGTTTAATCCTTACAAGCAGCCCCCAGGAGGCAGGTACTATCACTAATATCTTTTGTTATTGTTGTTGTTGTTGTTTGGTTTTGATTTGTTTTGTTTTGGTTTGGTTTGGGGTTTTGCGTGTGTGTGATACTGGGGTATTCTACCTCTGAGCTACACCCCCAGCACTTTTTATTTTATTTTGTTTGTTTTATTTTGAAACAGGGCCTCACTACATTACTAAGGCTGGACTCAAATCAGCGATCATCCTGTCTCAGCCTCCCTAGTACAGGGATTATAGGTGTGTGCCACTGCACCGGCTATTGTTTTGGTTTTTTCTTTTGTCATTGTTGTTTATTTTTTAGACAAGGTAAACAAGGTATGAGAGTCTAAGTAAGTTCCCAGGGTCACACAGCTGGTAAGTGGTAAAAACCTGGCTCCAAATCCCACCCATTCTCTTAGCTTCAGTCTCACTAAGTTGGCCAGGTAGTGAGAGCCCAGAACCCTCATTCTACCTCTGGTTAGAGAAACAATTCACGGAAGAATCAATTCAAAGTGATGATTTAATTCTTTCAGCACATAAAATGCAAGACTTCTAACCAGCCTATCTCCATGCCATTACTGGAGGTGCAGTAAAACATAGTTAAATCTCAATCTGCATTATAATATATATCTGGTATCCAAAGCAAACAACATATAATGTTATCTTTTTATTCATTTGTCAAGCCAAGCTTTTTTCTGTAATTTATTTAGACTAAATTAAATAGCAATATGTCATTTTATAAGTAGAGAAAAGTTAAAATTAGGCTTCATATGCATCATAAATATTATTAGAGAACATATAAAAACATATTTAAATATAATATTTAAGCTGGGAGTGGTGGCACACACTTGTAATCTCTGTACTTGGGAGGATGAGACAGAAGGATCACAGGTTCACGGCCAGCCTCAGCAACTTAGTGAGACCTTGTTTCAAATTTTAAAAATAAAATAGGACAGAGGGTGTAGCTCAGAGGTAGAATGCCCCTGGGCTCAATCTCCAGCACCAAAATAAATAAATAAAGTAAATAAATAAGTAATCTTTAATAATATACCTCTCTCATGGGAGGGTCTCCAGATGAAAAAGGAGAGACCCTCAAAAGCCAAGAAGTTGATTTAACTGAAGGGGTTGGACGGGGGTGGGGGGCGCACTAATGTATATCAAGGTCACTCACTAAACTGAACTTGAGAGGGAGGGAGGGTGAGGAGCGGGGTGGGAATTTGGGGAAGGGGTCAAATGAGAATTGTGAGTTCATATATTGTTATCAATTTGTACCTAACAAAGATGTATGCTTACAATGTATGAATAAAAATAAAAATTAAAAAATAATTAAAAAATAATATACCTCTCTCTTTTTTTAACCTAAAACCACTTCTTTACTTTCTAATTACCTGCAAAAATAACAAAAATTGAATTTTTTCACTTACTAATCATTTGTAATTTTTTTTCCAGTACTGGGGCTTGAACCCAGGGACATTCCACCTCCAAGCTACACCCTCAGCCCTTTTTTATTCTTTATTTTGAAACTGGGTCTCACTAAATTGCAGAGGGCCTCACTAAGTAGCTGAGGTCGGCCACGAACCTGTGTGTCCTGTCTCAGCCTCCCAAGTACTGGGATTACAAGCGTATGCCACCACACCCAGCTGTTTATGAAATTTTTTATTGCCTTGAAATGAGCTTGAGTTGTGTGCATGTATGTCACTGTCAACATGATTTGATTATGATGTGAGACTATAATGCACCAATAAAATCATATAAAAATAAATAAAAGGTCAAGGACTGCTGCTCAGCGTTGGGGGAATGGCTCAGTGATAGAGCACCTGCCTAGCATATGCAAGGCCCTAGGTTTGAGCCTCAGCAGTTAAAAGAAAAAAAAAAAAGAAAAAGGAATTATTGCTCAGCACCAGGGTGATTTCTGCATTTCAGGGCAGGCTCCCAACCCAGTGATTCCATGAACAACTTCCACAATAAATCTGAGATCCTTTCTAGTCCAAGGTTTGTGGTGCAGAGTTCAGCTCTGACTCTGCCCCTTCCTGGGTGACAGCTGTTACAGGGACACAGCCTGTGACCTCATGGACAGGCCTAGCGGGCGAGCTGTTCTGTTAGGAGCTTGAAGCTGCTTCCATTTGGCTTCAACCCCTCATAGATCAAGACGCAGCCCTTCCTGAAAGGCCAGGCTTACTAGGATCCACACGTGATGCCTTCTCAGAAATGAAAGAAAACACGTTTACTTTCCTTCCCTAGCTACCTAGGACTCTAGAACTTACTGTAACCTAGACAACAGCCAAAAGGAAGGTCTTTTCTCGTGACCCTTGGCTGACCCTTTCTTCGCTTCCATGAATTTTCTCCCTCTTTTTGGCGATGGCATAAGTTTTGTTCCCCTTGAGACTCACTCCTCAACTGAAAGTTGAATTCAGGCAGAATGACAGAATGTTCTAGAGAGCTGGCTCATGATTGATTAATAAACTTGAAATATGGCTTTAGTGGTTGAGAAAGACTGTTTTTAATTTATTTTATTTTAACTAATTTAAACTTTAATTTTAAAACCTGCCATATTGGAAAATTTCAGAATATGTTTGGGATAACTTGGGGATGTGCATTTTTTCACCTGTAAACTTTATGAAAACTAAATGCAGATCAAGTATTTCTAATGAAAATTTAGACCAGACTACATAGATTTAGTGCAGAAAAAAAATTTAAATGTCTCAATAATTTTCATATTGTTGAAATGATAATATTTCGGTTGTATTAGGTTAAACAAAACATACTATCAAAATTAATATAGAAAGACTGCTGCTGTAGCTCAGTGGTAGAGCACTTGCCTATGTTCAATACCCGGTACTGCAAAAACAAAAAATAAAAAACAAACAAAAAAAAACAATCTGAGAAACCTCTCTTTAAGCAGGGTGTGGTGAACTCATGAGACCTTGTTTCAAAACAAAAAATTTTAAGCAAAGGGCTGAAGGTATAACTTAGAGGTAGAATGCTCCTGGGTTCTATCCCCAGTACAAAAATAAATTAATGTCATTGTTTAACTTTACCTTCCTGATTTTTTGTTTTGGGGTGTGTGTGTGTGTGTGTGTGTGTGTGTGTGTGTGTGTGTGTGTGTGTTGCTGAAGATTAAACCCAGAGGCATTCTACCTCCAACCTATACCCCCAGCCATATTTTTTTTTTTTTCCAAGTACTGGGATTATAGATGTGTGCCACTACACCTGGTTTCACATTTATTTTGATACATTCTATTGCTAAACATCTGAATGATTGCTAGAGAATGATAACAACAATAATAAAAGTGAATGTTTACAGAATATTTTATGGTGAGCTGGGTACTGTGACAAGGAGAAATTTATAACACTAGCATTACCATTACCATTAGAAAGGGGGAAACGTGAGCCAAGTATGGTGGTGCAGGCTTATAAATCCCAGGGCCTGGGAGGCTGAGAGGAGGATCACAGATTCATAGCCAACCTCAGAAACTCGATGAGGATCTCCTCAACTTAGACCCTGTTTCAAATAAACGACCGAGTATGGTGGCACATACTTGTAATCCCAGTACTTGGGAGACAGACCAGAGGATGGCAGGTTTGCAGCCAGCCTCAGCTACTTAGTGAGGCCCTCCACAACTTAGTGAGACCCTGTTTCAAAATAAAAAATAGAGCTGGGGGGTGTGGCTCAGAGGCAGAATGCCCCTGGGTTCAATCCTCAGTTCCACAAAAAAATAAAATAAAATAGGGTTGGGAGTTTAGCTTGTAGAACATCCCTTAGTTCAATCCCCAGTACCACACACAGCAGCAGCAGCAGAAGAAGAAGAAGAAGAAGAAGAAGAAGAAGAAGAAGAAGAAGAAGAAGTCCCAGATTGATAGCCTATACTCCCACCTCAAAACTTTTCAAAAATAAAAGCAAAATTAATCAAATGCAGTGTTACATGCCTATATTCCCAGCTACTTCGGAGGCTGGGACAGGAGGATTGAATGTGTGAGGCCAGCCAGGGCAACTAAGCAAGACCCTGTCTCAGCATAAAATAAAAAGGGCTTGGAACATAGCTTAGTGGTAGAACAACCCAAGGTTCAATCCTCAGTACTGGGAAAAAAAGAAGAAGGAGGAGAAGAGAGGAAGGAAAAGAGGGAGGGGAGAAAAGGAGGAAAAGAGGGAGGGAGGGAGAGGGGGAGGAAGGAAGGAAGGAAGGAAGGAAGGAAGGAAGGAAGGAAGGAAGGAAGGAAGGAAGGAAATGAAATGAAGTTGAGCTGAATATTGTGGCACATGCCTGTAATCCCAATACTTGGAGGATGAATTAGTAGAATCACAGGTTCGAGGTCAGCCTCAGAAATTTATTGAGACTGTCAGCAACTTAGTGAGATGCTGTTTCAAAATTAAAAAGTTAAAAGGTCTGGGAGTGTAACTCGGAGGTAGAATTACCCTGGGTTCAATACCCAGTACCAAAAAAAAAAAAAAAAAATCAATGGCATTGAAAACAGAAAATAGGGGGCACAGTCAGTGAAAATAATACCTTGTTCTTTCAAAAGATCAATTTTTACAAACGACTAGCAAAACTAACAAAAAAGAGAGAAGACACAAGTTATCAATATTAAGCATAAAATGGAATCTTATTGTAGATACTGAAGACATAATAAAGCAATATTACATTACAAAGAACTCAACACATAAATTTCACCACTTAGGCAAAATGGACCAATACTTCAAACAGCACAAACCACCATAACTCATTCAATAGGAAATCAGCAAATTAAATAGTCCTTTAACTATTAAGGAAACTAAATTCTTAACTTTAAAAATGCCTGAAAACAAAGCTCCACATCCCGGCGGTTTCACTGGAGAATTCTACCACGCATTTAAAGAATTACCAACAATGCTACACAGTCTCTTCCAGAAAACAAGGAGGAGATAAATAAACTATTTACTAGCCTAACTTGGCCTCTCCACTCCACCTCGGCTGTCTTCTCTCAGTTGTGGAACATCAGGGCACTTTCCCCGCTGGGAAGGCAGGATGCTTCCCCACCGTGCCCACTCACTCCCTGCATGCTCTCAGCAGACACAGCTCTCCTGTTGCTTCCTCACTGAAGCCCAGAGGCGGTGAGGGCCCATCTTGTGTACTTATAGCCCCCTGGTTTTGTTTGTTTGTTGCTTTAGGTATTTTTCTCTTGATTTTTGTTTTGGAAATAAGGTCTCCCTATATTCCCCAGGCTGAACTCAAACTCCTGGGCTCAAGCAATCCTCCTGCCTCAGCCTCCTGCTATAGCTGGGACCCCAGATGCACAGCACCACACCTGGCTCCCTTGTATGTTTTTGCTGTAGCACTTATTGCCATTTTAGTTAATTATTTGCAATGGTATGTCTAAGGTCTGTGTCTCCCTATAGGTTGAGCTGTAAGCTGTAAACTCTGTTAGGACAGGAAACTGGACCGCCATATGTGCTCTTGTGTCTGGCTTGGAACAGCAGGGTCATGGCGCTAGACATCATTAAGTCAATATCCTTGGAGTGTATTAGGGTTCCCCAGATAACAGAAGCAGTAGGGTGTCTGTGTGTGTGTGTGTGTGTGTGTGTGTGTGTGTGTGTGTGTACAAAGGCACTCATTGTAAGGAATTGGCCCACATGATCATAGACGCCTACAAGTCCCAACACCTGCAGGGTGAGTGAGCAGGCTGGAGAGCCAGGAGAGCAGTGCTGTGGTTCCAGTGCATGTCTGAAGCCCTGCAGCGGCAGGCAAGACACCCAGGAAAAGCCAGGTCAAGTCAAAGGCAGGGAAAAGCTGCTGTCCCAGGCAGTGTGGCAGGAGGGATTCTCTTATACAGATGGTCAGCCCTTTGGTTCCACTTAGGCCTGTAATAGACTAGATGAGGCCCAAGCGCACTGGGGAGGGCCATCTGTCTTACTCAGTCTGCAGATTTAATTTCATCCAAAACCATCCTCACAAGAACACACAGAATAACATTTGATCAAATATCTGGGCACCCCTGGCCCAGTCAAGTTGATATATAATATTAACCATCACATTGAGTCAACATTAAGTGATTATAGAAAAAAGGTTTACTTGTACAAATGTATCAAGCGTCATAGCCTACAGTTAAAATTTACTTTCATCTCTCAGTTGAAAAGTACTTAACGGCTAAATTCATCAGTGAACTCATAGTCATTAGCTAGGCTTTAGACTTAACGATATATAATGATAACTGCCATTAATTGAGTATTTTTTTTTTGTGGCTATTATCTCTCATCCTTCCAGCAACTCTGCCAGGCTCAGAGAGGTTGCATAATGTGTCCAAGACCACACATCAAAGTAATTGAAAAGCCATAAGAAAAACTCAAGTTTATCTTCAGGGATTAAGTGCTTTGTTGTTGTTGTTGTTGTTGTTGTTCTGTTTTGTGGTGCTGGGGACAAAGTCCACAGGCTTCACTCATGCTAGACAAGTATGCTACCACTGAGCTATATCCCAGTATTCCAGGCCAAGATTTTTTTTTTTTTTGGTGTGTGTGTGTGTGTGTGTGTGTGTGTGTGTGTGTGTGTGTGTTGTACACCCAGGAGAATTCTACCTCCGAGCTATACCCAAGCCCTATTTTATTTTTTTATTTTGAGAAATAGTCTTGCTAAATTGCTGAGGCTGGCCACAAATCTAAGATCCTCCTGTTTCAACCTTCCAAGTACTAGTATTACAGGTGTACATTACCATACCCAGCAGTGCTTCCCATTAAGAAAAAAAAGCCACCGGGCTTGGTGGCACACACCTATAATCCCAATACTTGGGAGGCTGAGACAGGGGAATCTCAGGTTGAAGATCAGCCTAAGTAACCTAGCTAGACCCCATTTCAAAACAAAAACTAAAAAGAGCTGAGGGTGTAGCTTAGAGGTAGAATGTCCCTGAGTTCAATTACCAGTACCAAAGAAAGAAAGAAAGAAAAAGAAAGAAAGAAAGAAAGAAAGAAAGAAAGAAAGAAAGAAAGAAGGATGGATGGGAGGGAGGGAGGGAGGAAGGAAGGAAGGAAGGAAGGAAGGAAGGAAGGAAGGAAGGAAGGAAGGAAGGAAGGAAGGAAGGCGTTGTGGCACATGCTTGTAATCCCAGTACTTGGGAGGTTGAGACAGCAGGATCGCAGGTTTGTGCAGCCAGTCTCAGCAACTTAGTAAGGCCTTGTTTCAGGATAAAAAAATAAAATAGGGCTAGGGGTGTAGCTCAGAGGTAGAATGCCCCTGGGTTCAATCCCCAGTACCAAAAAAAGAAATAAAGGAGGGTGGAGGGAGGAAGGGAGGGAAGGGAAGGGAAGGGAAGGGAAGGGAAGGGAAGGGAAGGGAAGAGAAGGGAAGGGAAGGGAAGGGAAGGGAAGGGAAGGGAAGAGAAGGGCCCAGTGTGGCGATGCACATCTGTAATCACAGTACTTAGGAGGTTGAAACAGGAGCATCTGAGGTTCAAGACCAGCCTCAGAAATTTAGTGAGTCCTGTTTCAAGATTTAAAAAAAAAAAAAATGTTTTTTTTTTAAAGGCTAGGGGTGAAGCTCAAGATAGAATGCCCTGATTTCCATCCCTAGTACAAAAGCAGAGCACAGCCAGACCACACAGAGCACCTGGAGCACAGTAGATGCGGAGTGAATGCCAGCCTGGAACAGCTGCTACTCAAATTCCATTTGCCCTTACGTATGTGTTTGCAGGCTTCCAGCTCCCTGTGAAATCTCCCTGAGGATCCCTGTGCCCCTCCCCTGGGGCTGGGGGAGGGAGTGTCAGGGAAGAGGCAGCTGAGACAATTCAGTCCACCTGGCACAGCCACCTCAGGGCCAGCAGCTACAGCACCCTTCCCCTCCCCTCTCCTCCCACACTCATATTCTGCCCCTCATATCAGCCCCTTCTGCCCTGTCTGATGGTGCATACCAGTAATCCCAGCTACTCAGGAGGCTGAAGTGGGAGGATTGCAAGTTAGAGGCTAGCCTGGGCAGCTTTGTGACACTCTGTCTCAAAATAAACTAAAAAGGACTAGGGACATAGCTCAGTAGTAGAGAGATTGTCTAGCATGTGCAAGGCCCTGGGCTCAATCTCTAGTACCGGGTGATGGGGTCCCTTCTGTTTCGGGAGTCCTCAGGGTCTGGCCAGGTGACACTACCTGAGACTGGCACAAGCCCGTCCTTATTTTCCTTTCTTCCTCCCCCAGCAGACCCTTCCAACTCAAGCAAGTCAACTCATGCCAGTGGACACCTGCAGGCCACCAGGCCCAGCAGCTCCTTAGCAGTGTCCCAAAACCTCTAAATCCTGGATGGAACACACCCTAGACACAAGTCTGGGTACAGTAATGAAATTCGTCATTCCTTTATATTCTACCTAAGTTCCTTTCTGGGACATATTCTTTTTTTCAGACATCAACCTCTGCCTGTCCTATTATTTTTCATTATTAATTTCTGATTCATCCTTCTTTGTGGATACCAATTTTAAACATTGATTAAAACACTAATAATAAATCTCTAATTTCTCAAATTCTACCACTCTTAATGTGTGTGTGTGTGTGTGTAGTGTTAGCGATTGAAGCCATGTATGTTCTACCTCTGAGTTACACCCACAGCCCTTCTAATTTTTTTTTTTTTTTTTTGCGATGCTGGGGATTGAACCCAAGGGCATTCTACCTCTCAGCTATATCCCCAGCCCTATCTTTTATTCTTTATTTTGAAACAGAGTCTCACTAAGTTGTGGAGAGCCTCACTAAGTAGCTGAGGCTGGCTTCGAACCTGCGATCCTCCTGTCTCAGCCTCCCACGTACTGGGATTACAAGCGTGCGCCACCACGCCCGGCAACTTTTTTTTTTTTTTTCCAGTACAGGGGATTGAGAGACATTCTTTCTCTGAGCTACACCCTCAGCCCTATTTTTTATTCTTTATTTTGAAACAGGGTCTCACTAAGTTGCGGAGAGCCTAAGTAGCTGAGGTTGGCTGCGAACCTGCAATCCTTCTGTCTGGGCCTCCCAAGTACTCAGATTACAAGCGTTCGCCACCACACCCGGCTTAATGAACCTGCAATCTTCCTGTCCTAGCCTCTGAAGTACTGGGATTACAGGCATAAACCATTACACCTGGCTGTAATGCAATTAGGTTTACTTTTAGCAAACCATCTCTCCCAAACTTTGTTAAGTGTGTATAGATTACATAGATAGATAGATAGATAGATAGATAGATAGATAGATAGATAGATGATGGATAGATATGCAGGGGAGAGGATGCTCCAGGTGCTATGTGTGGTCTGGGTATGCTCCACCCCCTCTGTGTGAAATATATATATATGCATATGTATATAGGTATATATAAGAATATATAGATATATATACACAAATAAATACAAAATCTCATTACTTTTCAATACATATATTGGATATTCACTAATTCTAGCTGTTCTTTTCTAACTTGTTCACTTTTTAAAAACAGCACACTTTTTGATGAATTGGCAATTATCAGTTTACTCTAAGAAAAATTTTAAGCCAAAAACTTTTTTTTTCTGTTACTGGGGATTGAACCCAGGAGCATTCTACATCCAGGCTGTATCCCCAGCCCTTTTTATTTTTATTTTTTGTTTGTTTGTTTGTTTGTTTGTTTGTTTTGAAACAGGGTCCCAAGCTGGGAGTAGTAGCACACACTTGTAATCCCAGCATTCAGGAGGCTGAGACCGAAGGATCCGGGTTCGCAGACAGCCTCAGCTACCAGTGAGGCACACTACAACTTAGTGAGACCCAGTTTCAAAATAAAGAATAAAAAATAGGGCTGGGGGTATAGTTCGGAGGTAGAATGCCCCTGAGTTCAATCCCTAGTACTGCAAAAAAAAAAAAAAAAGAAAAAGAAACAGGGTCCCACTAGGTTGCTGAGAACCTCATACCTTACTGAGGCTGAGGCAAAGACATTTTTAAATATTATTTGCCATGATTTTATTCATGAGTCCTCCTTGTTGGCAAAATAAGCATTTTAGTACGGGAAATTTGTGCTTATTATAAATTTGAAAAAAGCAAGTTGGGGAATTAACTCTTCCCCTTTGGACAAAACCCCAAATGCTTCTACTGGCTGGTCTAGATGATAAATGTTCTGTTCTCTATGATGACAAGGCAGGTGTGGGGCCCATTGTTTCAGCCATGGTGACAGATTTGCAGTGGCCACCCACACTCTCTCACCTCCTCCAACAGCAGCTCCAGAGAGTAGTTTTGACCATAACTGTCCAGTGTGGCAGATAGGTAGAGACCAGGAAACAATGAGGACAAAACCAAACAGTAAGAAGACTGAACCGCTGGCCTCTCCAGCAGGGTCTCTGGCCTCAGACTTCACCCCCACCCCCATACACACACACATGGCCCCATCACATGGTTGACAGCTGATTTAAACACCATGGCTAACACTCCAGCTTCAGCAGGAGAACGTTCTGACTGCTCGGTCATTTGTTGCAATGGCATTCAAAACATGTTTAATTCTTCTTGTAGAAGAAAACATAGGCAAAACATTTGTAACTGTAGCTTAGGCAAGGATTGCCTAGAAGTGACACCAAAGGCATGACACATAAAAGAACAAATTAATAAACTACATGTTTAGGACTTTTGTTCTTTGAAACATGCTGCTAAGAAAATAAGATAGTCAGGTGTGGTGGCCCACACCTTTAATCCCGGTACTTGTTAAACTGAGACAGGAGGATTGCAGGTTAGAGGCCACCGCCTCAGCAACTTAACAAAACCCTGTTTCAAAAAAAATAAAAAGGCCTGGGGGTGTAGCTCAGAGATAGAATGCACCCTGGGTTCAACCCCAGTGTCACACACACACACACACACACACACACACACACACACGCGCGAAAGTCAGTTTCCTGTGGGCATCTCATCCCTTCCCTGCACTGGAGACCAGATTGCAGTGATGCCCGAGCTGGAGGCTGCATCTGAATTACCTAGAGCACTGGTTACATGCAGGCAGTAGCCCCAGCCCCAGAGATCTTGACCCTCCAGGCCTGTGATGGGGCCCAAGAATTCTAACAGTGGCGTGGGGGACCACTCTTGGGCTGCAGCAAACTCATGGATGATATAATGTTCTATCTCCCCTCCCTACGTAGGTTTGTGAAGTACCTCGATGGTACTGTTCCCTGTGTGCGCCACCACACACCCATACGCCAGCGAGAGCAAGCATAGTCACTGTCCCCAGAGAGGTGGCAAGTCAGGGTGCAGGGAATTGACCAGTGGCAGAGCCAGGGCAGAAGGCCTCATCTGTTGGCTTTGCCCTGTCACCAACCCACGGTCACCAGCACTGGTGAGGAAGAGAACTGGAAGCCGGCTGGGTTTCCTCCGTCTGTAAAACCATCCCTACTGACAACGAGGACAGCTCTTTCCTGCCGCATGAGCCTGTTTCCCAGGCCCTGTTGTGTGTTTCTCTTGTGTCATTTAATTCACTCAGCCACATGAAGTGGGTTCACAGATGAGGACACTGAGGCGCAGGGAGGCTACGAAATGTATTCAAGGCCATGGCCAAACACACCCTGGAAACAAGCCCAGACGGATCTGATTCTGAAGCCCTGTGCTCAGCCACTACCTGTGAAGAAGAAGGACAGTATTCTGAGCTCCTCTTGCTGTGCATGCAGGCGCCAGGGTCAGGGCTGAGCTGTATGATGAGAATGCAGGGACTGGGGAGTGGGGGCAGCTAACCCACTGTCAGGGCTGCCCGGGGAGGAAGGCAGCTGGACCCCCAGATGAGGCACGGTGCTGATGCCAGCCAGGGAGGCACCGGGGCCTTGAAGCCTCCGTGTCACACCCACAGCCAACCGGATGGGTGAGTTTCACTCTAATTTTAGTGAATCAAATTTTCCTTGCTTCCGGATCCTGTTCGGTGTCAGTCCTATCCTCCTTGCATTTGGTATCCAGATGCCTCCCATAGGCCAATTTCTTTTACCAGCTACTCCCAGGCCCTTCAAAGTTTCTGAGAGATAGAGGTATTGGGGCTATATGTGAATTTCACCTGTAGTTTGTTGTTGTTTTGGTACCAAGGATTGAACCCAGGGGCATTCTACCTCTGAGCTACACCCTCAGCCCTATTTTATTTTTTATTTGGAAACAGGGTCTTGCTAAGTTGTTGAGGTCCTCACTAAATTGCTGAGGCTGTGATCCTCTTGTCTCAGCCTCCCCAGTACCAGGATTATAGGCGCGCACTACCACACCTGGCTCACCTGTGGAGTTTTCTTTCATTACTCCCTTACCTCCCCACAAGGCACATTCAAGAGCTCACAGGTAGGATAGTAGGTGACCTCAGGCTTCGTGGGTGGCCTCTCAGGTAAACACTTTATTTGGTTCCCATGACATCGTCCCTTTAGGTCATCTACCAAGTTTGGATTCTAAGAGCCTATCTATGATCATGTGCACTTAGCATTCCCATCTCTGCCCTCTCGATGGCCATGACCCAAGGAAAGCTTGACTTGGCACAGATAAAGGGTTAACTTAAGAGGGGGAAACATTTGCCAGCCTCTTCTAAGCCAGGAGTGTGCTAGTGATTTATACACCGTTCCACTCCCTCCTCCCAGCACTTTCCTGGGATTAGCAAGAAGAGGGTTAACAGACCTGCCCACCCATGCTGCCCTCCTCTCCACCACAGCATCAAGGGGGAACCTGGGGCTTCCTACACCCACAATGACACCCACTCCCTTTCCTCTACTGACAGGGGGAGGGGAAAAGCACTGCAAAGGTAACTGCAATCCCCTCAACCCTGCTCCTCCTCTTCTTCCTCCTCTTCCAGTGTACTCTAAAGTGCCATCTCTGGACAGCAATGGAAAGTCCCAATTTCTTTTTTTTTTTTTTTTTTGCGGTACTGGGGATTGAACTCAGAGGCATTCTACCTCCGAGCTACACCCCCAGCCCTATTTTTTATTCTTTATTTTGAAACCGAGTCTCACTAAGTTGCAGAGTGCCTTACTAGATAGCTGAGGCTGGCCGCGAACCCGGATCCTCTGGTCTCAGCCTCCCAAATGCTGGGATTACAAGTGTGTGCTACCACGCCCGGCTGGAAAGCCCCAATTTCGCACAAACTGTACAGTACTAGGGGATCCTTCAGCTCCTTCCACTTCCGAGCGCTGAGCATCCCCTTGGTGCCTCGCACTACGCTGGAATCTGCAGCTCTGGGCCCCCGGTGGGCAGGAAGGAGGCAAGGAGAGCTGGAGTCAGGCTCTCAGGTGACCCCTTGTCCAGGCAGGTCTTCAGGGTGCAGGTGAGAGCGGCAGGTGACGGGAGGTCTCTGTGATGGGTCACTGGAAGGGTGCCACCTCCATGCAGAGAAAGGCCACGTGACTGCCACAGCACGTCTGCCTGTCCACCTTGTCCCAGAAGGTCACACTGCTCCAGCACTTTCCCCTTAAAGGAGAAGTCCACCGAGAGCAAAGCAGTTGCTGATCGCCCAGGAGAAACAGCCAGATGGGAGCTTTCTCAAGGGGTTTGTTGACCCTTCTGAAATTTCTATGATATGCTTATTTGACATGACTTAAGTATTTCAGTATTAACTACACACTGGAAATTGAAAAGACTTAATCAAAAAGAGGTGTCAGCTATTTGTGTATGTGTGGTACTAGGGATGGAACCCAGGGGCATTCTACCTCCGATCTACACCCCTAGCCCTATTTTTTTATTTTTATTTTGAAATAGGTCTCTCTAGGTTGAGGAGAGTCTCACTACTTGCTGAGGCTGTCCTGAACCTGTGATCCTCCTGTCTCAGCCTCCCAAATATTGGGATTACAGGTGTGTGCCACCAGGCCTTGCGATCATAAAGTTGAAAAATCATTGAGTCCAACCATCCTATGTAGGGGACCGTGTGTGTGTGTGTGTGTGTGTGTGTGTGTGTGTGTACACATAAAGTATGTACAGAGAATCTTCATAGTTACAGAAACTATATAAAACAAATAAGGAAAAAAAAAAAGCCAGATATAGTGGCGCACATGTAATCCCAGCTGTTTGGAATGCTGAGGCAGGAGGATCAAAAGCACAAGGCCAGCCAAGCAACTTAGCCAGACACTGTCCTGAAAACAAAATAAACTAAGATCTGGAGATATAGCTGAGTGGTAGAGTGTGCCTGGGTTCAGTTTCCAGGGAAGAAAGAAAAAAAAGAAGGGAGAGAGGAAGGAAGGGAGGGAGGGAAGGAAAGAAGCCACGCTTGTAATCCCAGTACTTGAGAGGCTGAGACCAGAAGATCCAAGTTTGCAGCCAGCCTCAGCTACTTAGTGAGGGCCTTCACAACTTAGTGAGACCCTAACAAAATAAAATAAATAAAAAAGAATTTAAAAAAATAGGGCTGGGGGTGTAGCTCAGAGGTAGAATGTCCCCAGATTCCATCCCCAGCACACAAAAAATAAATAAGTTTGCAAAACAAAGACATGCTTCTCTCCTCTCTTCTTGCTTCTTTCCTGACTGGAGTTTGGCACAAAGGAATGTAATACCATTTCTTGCCAACTTCACACTTCCTTTGACTGTACTCATCAATGTGGTACCCTGCCTCAATTGATCCTAGATGTCCTGGGAACAGATGTGTTCCCACAGGTCAAAGTTGAGGCGCAGGTGAAATTCTCCTCAAACCTTCAGTACCCTCTCTCTCTCTACCTTCCTTATACATCACATAATCAGTACCAAACGCTTGTTTAAGTACTTTGCACTTAGTAACTCGCGTTAGCCTGTAAGAAGCCTACGAGAAGATGCTAACGTTCCTTATTAAGTACAACATAAAACGTAAACCACAAAATGTAATGGAAACATTAAGGTTTAATAAGCTAGAGCACTTGAAATTTTTATGACTCCTCTTTGGCATTTGTCACCCATCTCAGAAAAGAAAGCCATGTATCAGACTCCCCCAGAAAGAAGCTATTCCTCCCATCCAAATGTACCCCATAACCACTTCTCTCCACCCTACCCCCACCCCACCCAATCACACCACTTCTTTTTTTTCTTTCTTTTTTTTTGTGGTACTAGTGATTGAACCCAGAGGCACTCTACCAGAGAGCTATATCCTCAGCCCTTTTTATTTTTTATTTTGAAACAGAATTTCTCTAAGTTGCTGAGGCTAGACTCACACTTGTGATCTTCTTGTCCCAGCCTCCTGGGTAGCTGGGATTACAAGTGTGCACCAACGCACCTGCCCTGATCACTCCACTTTTAAAGTGCCTCATGGAAGCCATGAAAACTAGAACTACTAAAAAGAATAGTGTAGTGGGCGTGGTAGTGATGAGGTAGAGTAGAAGGAATAAAATGTAGGCAGAAAGGAGACATTGGGAAGGAAAGGAAAAATATAGTTTTAAAATTTGGAGAGTTCTAGCCGGGTGTGGTGGCGCACGCTTGTAATCCCAGCATTCGGGAGGCTGAGACCGGAGGATCCGGGTTCGCGGCCAGCCTCAGCTACCTAGTGAGGCACTCTGCAACTTAGTGAGACTCGGTTTCAAAATAAAGAATAAAAAAATAGGGCTGGGGGTGTAGCTCGGAGGTAGAATGCCCCTGAGTTCAATCCCCAGTAC